>JANHGN010001909.1:0-14381 GCA_024605025.1 Megaceryle maxima
CTGAGGGGAAAAATACCCCTTGATGGCCCACTCTGCCTGGTTTTCTCCAGTCCAAGCTGCTGCCTTCCCTGAAAGCCTTCCCTGAAAGCCAAGGCAGCATTTGCGTGGACTAAAACCAGGAGGTTTCATTTCTCTTGCTGAACTGGGAGCTCACATTCAGGCTGCTTTCCTTTGCACGTCCAGGATATTATGCTCAGCAGCAGGGGAGAGAGAGACAAGTGTTTTTAAAAATAGAAAAATGGAATCAGAAAACTCATAATATTAGGACTTATGTAACTTATGTAACCCACTTAGCCGTGGATTGTTTTGAAGTTGACTGGAACTGAAGTTGAAGTTGCTGTATTTACATTTAAATAATAAATAGATTTCTGCCCTAAGCTCCAAGTGGCCAAACAGCTAACTCGTACTACGGTAAAAACCATCAAGGGGGACTAAAAGAATGATTCCCAGTGGAGCCCTGTTTCTCACAAACGGGCAATAAATGCCAGCCCGCCCCGTTGTCGCAGTGGGAGCTAAGGCTGCTGCCTCCAGAGGTTGCACCGTGAAGCTCTGGGGCAGAGAACCACAGCTCCTGGTCTAGCTGGATCTTACCTCTGACTGGCCGGCCATTTCTGTCCCTAAGAAGACAGAAATGTTGGCTTAGAGGGACTCGATCTGCCTTCAGACACATCGCTTTACGATTATATAAAACACACCCCTTTACTTTGATTTGGAATAACGTTCTCCATCTCTTTTCCCTGAGAGAACAATACAGCTGTTTTAGTTCATCCTGCCTCCCCATTCCTCGAGAGATGGCATTTCATCATTCTTCTCAATAACCACTCGTGGCTTCCTTTTTTGGTTTCTTTCCCCCCCCCACCAACCTATTTTCCAAGTAACAGGATTGAACACCCAGACAGAAAACAAGTTTATTGGGGCACGAAATGTAGGTTTCTCATTTTCAGGCTTCACTGCACAAAGATTATTGGTGTTAACAGTTTTACTCTGTGTCTGCTGCGGAGGCATGCATGCTCTGCAGGCGTATTTCTTCCTGGACTTGTGGGGTTGCTTGAGCAGAATGCCCTTCTTGAGCAGAATAGGATTTCCCAAAAGATGGAACAAAAGGATGGTAGGAGACGGGGAAAAAACCCTTGGCTCTGAGGACACAGGCTGCAAATCTCTCCCTGCAAGTGGTTTTTTTTATGTTACTGCACCTGAAATGCTCTGGAAGAGAAAGGGCCTGAGTTTGGGTAGGCGAGAGGGCTCTGGTCGTGCGCTGCCGGGCCTGGTCGAAGTTTGACATTGACCCTCAGTGAGAACAAGACCTGAAACCTCTGCAAACCAAAGGGGACAGGTAGCCTGGGGACTTAGCCACCTGTCAGTCATCCACAGAAGGAGTTGAATGTTGACCGTTGCCCTGCCCCAGCGTGAGATTTTTGCCCTGTGGTTCGTGTGGAATTATTGTAACATCTCAAACCCATCCCTTAGGATGGGTCCAGTCACCCGTACTTTGTAACTTACTCTCCCCACTCTTACACTGCTCCCTGGGTGTCACCCAGTAGCTGTCCCCTAAGCGCTGCTGGGAACAGTCGTTGCTCCACCAGTTTCAGAATCCCCAGTTGCTTCCACAAGAGGAGAGATCTTTCCATTAGAGAATCACCATCTGGCATTTCTGACAAACACTGAGCATCTGAAAAAAATACACACTGCCACCGTCCAGGAACAACAGACGGTAAATACCAAGAGCAGTCTTGTCTGGAAGCTTCCCCACCCCCAGGCAGAGGCTGCCAAATTCTATTCTCAGTTACACCAGAAGAAAGCCAGGACGACCCGTGTCTTTGACCGTTACTCTTAATTTGTACCCGTACATCTGAGAGCAGATCTGGGGCCCGAGTCTCAAACATCACAGATCAGCAGGGTGGGATTATTTCAACAGCACATCTGAAGGACAAAGAATGGACTGGCAGTGGAGCTCTGCTGTAATTTGTTGGTCTGTGGTACAGTCTCCTGTTTTTAGGCCATCTTCTCTTGCATCTGCTAGCGCTGCTCATTTTGTTCACCAGCCAAACAGCGGTACGGGCAAGTAGGTTTGGCTGTGTGTTCTGAGCAGGAGTGAGCCTCCCTTCAAAGGCTGGACTCTTTCTCGTACTCACAGGAGAACATCCTAAAAGGCCTGGAGGGGAGAATTTAGTCTTTGTTAGGGCTTTGCAGCCCTAACGTCCGTTTGCAGTTGAAGCGTATCGGCTTTGGGTTTCCTAACACCGGCTGATCTGAGCAGAGCACTTTTTCTAACCAAATTCCAAGGTTGTAAGGGGTTTTTTTATTGTTCTCCTCAGTCAAAATAGTGCATTTTTTGGCCTCACTTTGTTCTTGGAGGCAGCTGAATCATTTTAACGGCACCTCTCCAAAAGGAGCAGATAATTCTATGGGAATTTTTGGCCCATAAAGCTGAAATTCTTGAAATGGTCAGCAACTGAGAATGGAGTTTGACAGTGGGTAATGTCAAGTAGTCTATCCTGGAAAGGAAGCCAGGCACTAAGCTTTTCCTAACTGTTTCTCTCTGAAGTTACTGCTGTGATGCTTGCAATGTGTGCGCGCGTGCGTGGGCGATCTGGCACGCGCTGAAAACGGTGGGAGATGGTGAGTGGGAATGGATCTGGCTCCGTGTCCCTAGCATTAGTAGCCTGGATTTTACTGCCAGTTCCAAAGCACAACTGCACCTAACCCAGATCAGCAGGTGCTGACCCAGGGCTCCGATACGGTTGCATAATTTGCTCATTAAGGAGGTGCACAAGAGCTTTTCTTGCTCATTGATTAGGTATTAATCTGATCATGGTCTGTCTGTTGGTATTTAGGTCTTTCGGCAAGAAAGAAAGAAGCCACTCAGAAAAAATGGCGTTCCCAAGTTATTATCCCCATCCTCACCACAGCAGTGAGGTTGTCACTGGCTCCGCCACGCCGCCCGAGAACCACAAGCTCTCAGAACTTTCTCAGACAGAGAGCAGGACTTCTGCGTTTGTCCCATGCCCCACCGAGGCAAGGAGTCACTACCCTGAGCAAAAGCAAGGCTTTAAATCCTTGTTCCTTAACCTTACTCCTTCTGGATCTGGCCAGTCCTCTCCTAATACGCCCACCCAGACTCCCTCAGACTTCCAGAGTGCAGGCGATGGCCAGGCTCTGAGACAGCACCAGGCCAAACGAGATGCTGTCCCTGCAGAGGGCAGTGGTAACGTTCAGGCACAGTCTTCAGATGCTGTCCAGGATCGATCCCCCGAGGCTCCCACGGAAGAAGTGATATGGAGAAGGAAAGCTGGTCTGCCTCACCGATCCCTGCCACCCAAAGCGATGTGGGTTCATACAGTCAAAGACAACAGCTATCCAAAGGCCGTGGTGTCTCCTCCAGCATCCGCACCGAAGTTCTCCCAGAGGTGGCAGTCCCTGCCGACGCAGAGCAGCACTTCTTCTGACCCAGAGACCCCTTCTCCCCAGGGCACAACCCATCTCCGGATCTCCGAGTCGGTCCTGCAGCTCACACCCCCGCCATTGCTGCAGGAGGATGAAGACGACGAGGTGTTCGTCCCCCCTTCCCAGCCCACCGTCGTCGCTCTGCCCTTCTCACCCCCACTGCCATCCCGTCCTCCTCCTGAGCTGAGCCCTTGCACTTCTGCCAACGGCCCAGAGGAATTCCCACCTCCTCCCCCGCCGCTGGCCCTTGAAGGGAGCGGGGCAGCTGGAGACAAATCCACCAGGCTGACAGAGGAGGCCAAAGCGAGGTAAGGGGGGGCTGGAACGCAGCTCTCGGGCGCTCTAGGGCCATATACAGTAAGATATGCGGGGCTCCAGACAAATGCGAGTGACCTCCGCAGCTCCGCGTGCCACCGTGACCCACCCACAGCTGCCAGCTGAGCGGGAAGCTTGCAGAGGAGCGTGCACGTTCTAAGGGGAGAGGGACAGACACGTTGACAGATGGACTGGCGGCCGCTAGGCTTCACTGGCTGCCAAGAGCGTCGTCAGATGATGCGGCCAGGGCAGGGCACAAGGCAGGAAGGTGAAAAGCTTTGGGGCCCATCAGCAGATGCAGTGGCAGGTGCTCAGCCAGCAGGGCAAGGAGGCTACGGGTGAGGAACCATCCTGGTCTTGGTCTCCCTGCCGTTACCGTACCGATTTCAGCGGGGTTGCTTCTTGCTCACTCCATTATGAACAGTTAAAATATCAGCTGACCCCTTCCAGTTACTGGGGTTTGAGTGAGAACTATGAAAATCCACTGCGGTTTTTCCACACAGGCAAGAGTTCCCCAAAACACATCTCAGACCCGGCCAAAATAATGCTGGTAGGAAACAGCGACCATCTGCCAAGAAGTGACAACACAAGTATGTCCCAGTCACCCTGCGTAGTGAAATTTTCCTGAAGGGTCAGACTTTGGGCGGGGTGCCCAGCCAGTTTCACTCAGCACAGCTTCCCTCACTCCCAGGGTGCTGCCCCAGTTTCCATCCAGGAAGAATCATGTGGTACTGATTGGCTTTTCCAACATGGAAAGGACAAAACAAGCATGGACTGCTCAGGATGGAACTGGCAGGTGGGGAGATGCGGTGTCCCCAGCCTGCAGGCGGGTAACAAAGAGACATGTCCCTAGGTAGTTCTTTCCGTGTTGGAATGACAAAACAGCAGCATCCCAGCTCGGGGGACAATACTCCTCTGGTGCCAGTAGCTTCATACTGGGGGCCTTTCCATGTCAGAATGAGAAGTAAGACACAAAAATGAGAGAGAAGGGAAACTTAGTTGTCTTAGGCCTTCACCGTGTGTTCACAGTGGTCCTGGGTGGTAAGTTTACCTTCATCTCACGGAATTTTTCTGTCCATAGCAGCTTCAGAAGCTTTCCCAAAGCCCTGGCCGAGAGGGAGATAATGGGGCTGAGCACCAGTATCGGTGAAAACAGTTGGCCCCTCTCGCCACCCACGTCCAAGAGGACTAGCTCTCCGTCTGCTGTGGAGAAGCAGCACCAGTTACCTGCTGCTTCCGAAGGGCCTCAGAGCGCTGATAGACAGCCTGTAACTCAACCTGAAGGTAACCACAGAGAGCCAGCCGTCATCGCTGGAGAGTCGGAAGACGGCAGCCTGGACTCCGGGACGCTCGGCACAGCAGCTCCAGTGAAGACAAAGAGCAAGACCCTGGAGGATATTAAGTCAGAGGCTCTAGCAAAAGAAATTGTCCATAAAGACAAGTCCCTGGCTGATATCCTGGATCCGGATTCCAAAATGAAGACAACCATGGACTTAATGGAAGGGATTTTCCCCGGGGGAACCAGCTTGCTGAAGGAGAACAACATAAAAAGGAAGATGACGCAGAAGGCGGCTGTCAGGACAGCCGTCGGAGATGACACGTAAGCACTGCTTGTTTGGGTGGAGGGCTAGAACTCACTGCTGTGACTTTCTGCTGCAGAAAGAGAATGAGAGGCCAAATTGGGGAAGGAGGGATGGGGCCACCGACTTCTTACAGGGGGATGCAGAGATCAGCCCAGGTCCTCCAGTGTGGGTGTTTTAAGAGGGAGACTCCAGTGACAGCAGGAGAACCATGTAGATAAAAGCTGTTGAGCATCATGCCAGAGCCGGTGGTCAGTCTGACCGTCAGCAGCTGCTGTACCTTCGGGAAGGATCTGATTCTGCAGGGAGCTGCTAGCCACAGCGTGGCTCCGCCGTTCTGCATGCGTGGAAGCAGCTGACATGCACCCTCTGATGGCAGGAACCGGTCATTTCCCTTGTGGTTAATGACACTGGGAAGGTACCAGAGGGGGAGTGCTGGAGAACTGCGTATCTAGGCCTGGGAGAAAGTGAGGCTCAGGCTGAACTCCTCATTTTTCTTCCCTGTGGTGTAGGAGAGAAGAAAAGGAAGCTCCTGTAACCCTGGTCACGTGTCCTGCTTACTACAACGTTTCAGCACCCAAAGCAGAGCTGCTGAATAAAATCAAGGACTTGCCAGAAGAAGTAGGTGAGGATGAGGAGCTGCTGGACATCAATGAGAAGAAGGTAAATTCCACACACGCCACCCTTTGCTGATTACATTCCTGAAATAAGCCCTTAAGTGAAGTGCATTTCTCTTTGATGCCAGCTTGTGGCAGTCCCAGTTTGCAGGGGCCACCAGTGCAGCTTCCTTAGGGTGACCCAGATTGAACGAAGAGAGCTGATCTGAGAACTCCCTGCAGATGTGGGTACAAATCTTGCACAGCCCTGAGGTGGGCCTGCGTTAGGCCAAATGCTGAGCGTACAGGTGGCAAGAGTCAGTCCCTTTGTTCTTCCTGCGCTGAGATCAGGTGTAGATTTAAAGAAAGGCTCCCAAATTCAGCCTCCCACATCTCCAGCATGACTCCAGTTTGTCTCTGGGTCCTCGTCCTCGTGCCAAGTGTAAGAAGGCAGAGAGGAGATGCGAGGTGAGCGGTGTTTGCAAGTTTGCTGTTTGTCCTGCAGCCCTGACTTGGGAGAGCTCACCTCTCTCTTTCACGCTGCCTTGCTGTTTCTGTTCTCAGCTTTCACCTGCTCCCTCCCAGGCATTAATTGAATGACAGCCAGACCAGGACCTCCATCCGACCGCCCCGGAACACAAACGATGAGCACCCAGTGTGCAGATTAGCCCTATTTTGTGGAGCATTTGCAGGGAGGATCCTGCCAGGTCTTTAGGAGCTGCCGCAGCGTGCCACAGCAACGGGTTAGAGATGTTCAGCAGGCCCGCCAGCTCTTCTTTCCATGATCCTACGCAGATTCTGGGCAGCTACACAGATAGATCACGCGTGTGTGGTACTAATCGAAAGCATTTGCCTAAGGCCTTTACTGATCTGGCCCAAGCCATCGGTTGTAGAGCTCTCAGCCTGAAAGGAAATGACAGCCCCTGCCATGTCTGTAGCATTTGATCGGTTCTTGGGGTGCTCTTCACTTCAGCTGCCTGCTCAGACCAACGGGAAAGGTGGGGAGTGATGAAGCAAGACAAGGGCACCGCCCCAAGGAGTCGGTGGGCATGCTGCAGACATCTGACAGGCTTGCAGGTAGATGTGAGCCTGCCACAGAGAAGTCCCAGGCCTCAGAGCTTACACTGGAGAACGAGAAAGATGGGAGTGATGAGGCCCAGACAGCAAGATCTGCCTGGCGTGTTTGCTCCTGATCTGTGTGAAAGAGCATTCTCATAGGCATTGTCTGAGGAGGCAGCTACTCCTGGAGGTCGCTTGGATCAGAGCAAGCTCATTTCCAGTGTAAGTGTGCAGAGGAGCTATATTTGGGATCACAGGAAGGTCACTGATTAATGAGCACAAAGCAAGTGTTTGTCAGTCCACGGCTGCAGGGCAGGTCTGCACCTTGAGCAGAGCTCCCAGAGCGAGGAGGAACAGTTGCAGCAACCGTCAGGTTTTGTTGGAAAGGAGGCTTTGAGGGAGTGTTTGCAGGCAACTTTGGGATTTACTTCTCTTTCATCTGCGGTGTGCGTACGTAGAGTAGATCACCGTACGCGTAACGGTGCCTCAGCAGCGCAGGGGTCAAAGAGGCTGAAAATCCCCAACCCTTACATGAGGGATTTTTTCCCACTCTCTCTGCTCTCTCTCAGTTATGAGGAAATGGAAGCAAAAATTGCAAGCCCCAGGCTGTAGGCTTCTGCTTTTGCATATGTCTGTCCCCGACACGAGGCTCTCCAGCACATGTGCAGCACTGCTGTTTCTGGAGTAACCCAACCCTGGGGCCTCCTTTTCTACGGCAGGGAAACGGTTGCCAGCACTTCCAGGAAATGGGTGCGTGCTCCCTCCACGGCTCCGCTCAATCACTGAATAAATTCAGAGCATCTCTGGTGTAAGTTGCTGCCTCTCTGCATCAGGCACTGCCTGCACGGGCAGGGACTTGTGGTCACGGTCAAATTTGAGGCTTGCACCTCAAGCCTGAGATGGCCAAGTAAGGAGCAGTCAGTAGCTTCAGGGTGCTGTAGGATACAGGGGGAAATATGGAGCAATTCCTTCTTTCTTGCTAAGCTGTATGTAACTAGCAATGTCAGCTCAGCATCCTGCTGGGCCATTAACGCAGCTTCAGTGCATTTTTCCACCAGTTGTGTTGTACAGCTCTGGGTCATAAAAAGTCTGACAAGACATTTCAGGCCGGGGCAGGGACTGGGGAACAGTCAGATGCGGCTGTAGCTCTTTTCACCTCAGACGTAGGTAGCTGGGTACAACAGTACAACAAATCAGATGTCTCATTTATAAACGTTTGCTGACAGTAGCACAACCGTATCTTTGTGCAGTCTGGTCAGGTGCTCAGATTGTCACCTAGATGTGGAATGTCAGGTTTCCTCCTTCCTGTCACCTTTGTCAGCTGTTGCTGACTTGACCCTGCTCCTCGAGAACTGCAGCCACGTCCTCTTGTTGTTGCCATCCCCATGACCAGGGTGATCACGGCCGTGACTGATGTGGTGATGTATTTCCCTTCTGACAGGCGGAGCTCATTGGCAGCTTGACCCACAAACTGGAGATCCTGAAGGAAGCCAAGGAGGGGCTGCTCGCAGACATTAAGATGAACAATGCTCTTGGGGAGGAGGTGGAGCTGTTGATCAGCAATCTATGCAAACCTAACGAGTTCGACAAGTACAAGATGTTCATTGGCGATTTGGATAAGGTGGTGAACCTCTTGCTCTCCCTCTCAGGACGCCTGGCCCGCGTAGAGAACGTTCTGAGTAGCCTGGGGGAAGATGCCAACAGCGAGGAGCGGGTACGTATCTGCCTGCCCGTAGCGCCTTGGCCTCTTTCAGACGGTCACAGCACCGTCCTTGCGTGAGCTGGGACCTCCACAGTCCCCCAGGAAGGCAGGCGTCTTAGCACCTCTGTCTAAGCGGTAGGAGACGCGGTTCCCTCCCTGGGGAATCTTCATCCCGATTTGCATAAGTGTCTCGGATCCTGCGGCTTTTGTCTGGAAGCAGAATGGCCGTGTTCGGGACAGCGCGTCTCGGAGCCGTGGCTGGAGGGGAGACTGTATGGTGTTGCGTGTCGTGGGGCAACCCCCCTGAGACCTTTTGCCTCAGCTGAAGCCACGTGTTAGCATTCTTTGTGTGGCTGCGAGAGACAAAGGCAGTTTCTCCTGGCAGTTGTTGCTTTCAAGCAAGTTCTACCAACTTTCTTGGAGCACTTTCTGCCCCCCATTAACATTCAGAATCTGATTTGGTGGGATTCACGTTCAGTCCATCATGAGGAATTCATGCTCCTGCCCCAGGCTCTCAGCGTGGAGCTTAGCAGCCTTCCCCAGAGGTGGCAGGCGTGGTGTCGGGAGGAAGGAGCGGGGGGATCGGTGCGTTTGGTGCCGCTGATACTGAAGCGCTCTCTCTGGTGTGTGCAGAGTTCGCTGAACGAGAAGCGGAAACTGCTGGCTGGCCAGCACGAAGATGCCCGGGAACTGAAGGAAAACCTCGACCGTCGAGAACGGGTGGTCTTGGAGATCCTGAGCAACTACCTCTCTGAGGAACAGCTCCAGGATTACCAGCACTTTGTAAAGATGAAGTCCGCGCTCCTCATAGAGCAGCGAGAGCTAGACGATAAAATCAAACTGGGTCAGGAGCAGCTCAAGTGCCTGATGGAAAGCCTCCCCCCAGACTTCACGCCCAGGGACGCAACAGCAGCAGCTGCCCTTGCTGCAGCACTTGCTACCTCCGCCGGGGCCGGTGGTAAAACACCTCCAGCGGTCTCTTCCTCACTGTGACCTTGCCCAGGTGGACCCGGGACACAGTCCTCCTGCTCCAGTCTATTTAATCCCAGTACTCGGCCGATGGTTCTCTACCGAGACAAGAGACAAGTTTAAAATGAGATTTCAATGAAGGAAAAAAAAAAAATTGTGATAATAAAAGGGTTTATTTTTCTTTCTTTCCGCCCCTGCTTCCTGGAAACTCAAATCAGTGTAGAGGGAAATCTCCTCCTGCCAGACATGAGGAAGAGTCTCAAGAGAGTTAAACCCATTACCTTTAATAAAAAACACGACCTCCTCTCTTCCCTCCCTTTCCTGCCTACCTGGCACCTCATTCAATAATGAAGGATCTAAAAGAATGAAGCCTTAAAAATAAAACCGACCCATTCTACTGAACATTATTGATATTTATATTTTTTAAAGAACAAGACAGAATGTGTAAGTTTTTGTACATACTCTATAATCAGTTACTCGATTCTACTTTGTTCTGTATGTAGAAAAGACATTTAATTTTGTATTTTGTGAAAACCTTAACAAAAAGAGGGAACCCCAAAGATAGTCATGCATTAGCTTGGAACATCTCTTCATGGTTTTGTTGCTGTTGTTGGTTTTGTTTTTGTTTTGTTCTGGGTTTTTTTTAATATAATAAAGGGCTACCAGGAGAAGCTTCAACCTGTTTCAACACATGCTAAATACACCACGAATACAATACAGCGACACCGACTTTGGCCGAAGCCACCTCCTCAGAAATTATTTTGCAAGCTAAAAAGGGCATTAACTTGAAGCCCAGTGTTCTCTTCCTGCCCCCAGAAACCACGCACGTGTAGCGATACCGTCGTGCACCCAGGTCCAAGGGACAAGAGCCTACAACCCCAAAGACTATTGGACTATTTCCTAGAGGTTTGGGGGTCACTCCAGAACAATTCTTTAAGTGGAATTTCAGGAAAACAGTGGGGGGAGCTGTTTCAAGCCGATTAAAACATTTAATTTGTGCTACAAAAACCAACCAAACCAACCAACCTACGCAGTGCTTCAGTTTAGTTTATTATATTTAAAAGTTGGTTTAATTTAGTGGTTTGTTGTTTTGTTTTTTTGCAGCCACCTTACCAAAACAAATGAAGACGACTTGGCAAATGTGGCAGGCGGTTTGTGAACAGCCTCAGACCGGCCAACAGCACATTTTCCAGTTAGGAAGTTCTTTTCCTGAAAAAGAAAGTCCTGCAGTCTCCCCCTCAGGTCAGGAAGAGCCTCACACCCAGCCAGGGCCTGCCTGGTTGCTCTGGGAGCCAACACCGACTTCAGGGCTGCGCAGCCCAGCAAGGTTGGGGGTTGATGATGAAAAGCCTACGCGCGTTCTCGCCGTACACACCAGTGTCTGCTGCTGAGGCAAGTGATAGTTGCTTACATTTTTATAACAGCTTCGAACTTCAGGTGAAGGATGAGCTGAAGCCCATATTTCTGTTGTAAGCTCTGGTCAGTTTATCATTAGGGAAACCGTCTGTTCAAAAATTGCTCTCCTAACTGCAAGGTTTGCCGAGTTTAGCAGAAACACATCTTGACCTGTATTTAAAGGTGATTAAACATCTCCCAAGCCTGTAGATTTACTTTGGCAAAACCAGGAACACCTTCATTGCTCCTTATCGTACCTGGCTTTTCTCTCATCTCTTCAGAGTATAAGGGAAATTTATTTCCCTGAGCAATGACATGATTTCACCAGGTGGGAATACCATGGGCAGAATTTTACCCTTCTCATCTAGTCCTTGTAAACTCACTGAAAGAAACGTGAATTTTGGGTCTGCCTACGTGAGATTTTTTGCTCTGAACCTGGGGTTACGTGGCTGCAGCAGAGAAAGCCAGTAAGATAGATACGGGGAGCATGATTTGCTTCACTGCCCCTTCCCCAAAACGCAGTGGCTTGCACATCCCGGAGCTGGGCTATTTCTGCAGGAGGGGCTAAACATCACTGCACGTTAAAAACAAATGATGCAAAACACGTCTTGCCACGAAGAAGGGTTTTCAGCAGGTATTTTTGCTAAAAGTGAGGCTTTCTTTTAGAATGAAAACACCTGTTCGGGGTATTAGACTGGAATTCCCTACCTCCCACCGTGCCGCAGGGACAGTGGCACTGGCCGAGTTCGCCGGCCAGACCACGCAGCCTCCCTTGCCGGTGACAGGGGCTGAGACTCCTCCCCGGGTCAGAGGACCTGAGTCAAGCACCTTCTCCAGAGGAGTCTGTTGACGAAAGATTCTGCAGCAGCCTCCTGGCGCGTTCAGCTGGCTGCAGTCGATGCTGGTACGGGGGACGTTCGCAGTCTCTCTGGCTCACCAGCTCCAGGAGGAGTCCTAGGAAGGACAAAGCAGTTACACTCCTGACATAGGTGGACAGTTCAAAGTAAAAGCTCGTACAAAAGCGATGGGGTGTCTCCTTTCCCGTTAGGACGTTACAGTTAGGAATGTAATGGTTTTTGTCCGAGTCAGCATTCCTTAAACCATTCTCTTCCATTTCCAGCCTGTTTCTGAGGGACCTCTCAGGATTAAAGGCAGAGAGAAATCATTCCCAGCCTCCCGCTCAGGCTGTAGCCTTGGCTCTAGAGAGCTGGGTCGCACTCCTCCTGGGCAGTTTGAGGGTCATTGAGTGCATTGCTGTCATAGCAGCCAGTCCCAGCACGGGGGAACAGGACAAGACCTCCTGAGGCAGGCACTGGCAGCGTGATGCTCTCTGGGGCGCAGGATATTGAAGCAGCTTTGTCAAACCTCCCTCTCCCCAAGTCCTCGCGTGCTTTGAGCGACACGCTGCACCCGCGGTCTGCTCTGCCGTGCCACGTGATAGAGATGCTGTGAAAATCTAGTCATCTGACTTACAATTTGCTTTTTTTATCATCAGAGCCCTTGGGCAATTGCTGGTCACAAGGAATTCATGTCAGATCCTTTCCTCGTGGCTAACTCTAGTAAAGAGCGTTTGCGTGCCCGGGTCTGATGGTTCTAAGTTTATACACAAGATCTTTTGTGAAGGTTACCTATAAAAATCGGTCAAACGCAGAGCACCAAAACAATTTACGCCTCAGGCCTGATCCATCATCTCTACAACTGAGCCCCCGTGGTGATTGTTTAGCCTGGTAATTAACAGGAGCGAGCTCAACAAACAGGATAGCATTTCATCCTCGCTCCACGCCAGTCCTGAATATTGATGTGCATAGGGACTTGTCACTTGCAAAATGGGAACCCGAGTGAGCTTTTCACAGCAAAGCCCACGCTTTAAATCAGTAGGAGCAAACTGGGGGCATATCTGGGGACCCGATCCCACAGTTTCTCAGTGCCTTATTCAACCACCCACCAAGCCCCTGCTTACTTCTGGGCTTGATCCAAGAGCTGTTTTCTTCCTTTCTATCCCTTGCCCAGGGGATGTGCGCTGACTGTGGCTTGGGCATGTTCCTAGGGCACTGCTGCTCCTGCCTCCTACTCCTGACACATAGGACACAAACTACGTGTCCTCCACCCCTCCCGTGTCACAAGGCTTTCCTAGCAACGCCTTACTGAACAAGCATAATTTGTGTTGTGCAACTGAATGTATTTATGTGGCTGGAGTGGTCTCAGTCTGCCAGGTGGTCCTTTCCTGCCCTGCTTTGGCCAGACTCTGCTGTTCCACTTGAATACAAGCTGCACAAGTGGGCTGAACTCGGGGGTCTCAGGTCATCTGGAGGGTGCTTGCCAGATGCTTACACGCGCACAGTAACACAACCGCTGCAGCTTGGGCCCTGTTGGGGGTGAAACTCCTTAAAATCCCCCTCCTTGCCTGCTGCAAAAGGGCAGGGAGCAGGAGCTCGGGCAGCTCTGCACCCTCACCTGGGCTGGGGGGCACTGCCTGTCTGGACTGGGATTAGGCAAAAGGGCTCATTTTGCACTACCCCCTCAAGAAAAGGTGGCATGTGTGAGCCAGGCAGCTTTTTTCTCTGCGGTTTTACAGCTTGACACCACATCTTTCTGCCAGGGTTGCTCTGCGAGGGGGGTGGCCTTCACACAACACAAGGAAAGCCAGGCGTATTTCTTTTGTTCATGTTCATTTTAGCACCAAATGAATTTTTAGGACTAAAAAAAAAAAAAAAAAAAAAAAAACAACCAAACCACAACCTACCACAACAAAACCTCAGAATTCATCTGGGGAGAATAAGAGGTGGTGAAAGGGTGGCTGAACACTGAGGAACCAGGTTATGAGGGACCCACCTTCGCCCAGCTGGTGCCACAGGTGTTTTCCTGAGCTAAAATAAGACCAAGATTAACAAAAAGGAGCCAGGCGGCACTGAAAAGCTGGCCTTTGAAAACGAGAAGGTGTTGAGGGGGGTTTGGAGGAGAAGGGGGCTTTCTGCAGAGGTTTCTCTCAGCTCTTCAAGCCCCCTTTGCTGGGAAGTGCTATTTTCCCTCTGCCCAAAGCTGCTGAGGGGAGCAGCACAGTGAGGGGAGCAGCCCCTCAGCACTCACCCCTCCCCAGAAATGCTCCCAGGACTTACTGCCCACCCACCCCTCGGGCAGGGCTTTTATACCTAGTCCTAATCAGGGCTAATGAGGGGCAGCAGGGCTGGGGCAGCTCACACATCAGGCAGATGCACACACCTCGGCCAGAAGCCTGCCCAGGAAAGGTGAGTACAAGGATTTAAATTTTTTTTTTTTTTTTTTTTTAAACACATCTCTTTTTTCCTCATGGAGAAGCTTTGT
>JANHGN010001909.1:14406-31049 GCA_024605025.1 Megaceryle maxima
CCAAAAGCCTGCCCAGGAAAGGGGGGTAAAAGGATTTAAATTTTTTTTTTTTTTTTTTTTTAAACACATCTCTTTTTTCCTCATGGAGAAGCTTTGTAGCCTGTGCCTGCTGCTTTCACCCGCTGTGGAGTGGCTGTGTTGGGGTTGAGGGGGAAAGGTGGCCAGTTGTTGGAAAGCAGGGACATTGTGGGGTTGGTTTCTCCTCCAAGGGCTCCAGGACAGAGGCATGTGATGGTGCACACGCCCAGGGCACCTCAGCAGCATCCCCCAAGCACATGACAGGACTTACCCTTGCCCCGTGGCTCCCGTCTGCACGCAGCTCACCGCGGAGACCCCCACCAGCAGCAGCCAGCCCTGTTCTTGGTCCTCCATCACACTACAGGAAAGGGGAGTTGGTGGTTAAGGTTTCTCATGCTCTACACCAGAATGGGGGGCCGGTTATCAGGCAGTGCAGGTTATGGTGTCAGGCTGACTTTCTGGCTGTATGTGACAGAAGCGTGGTTTGTAAGTGTTGAAACTGGGGCAAGAGGTGAGGAGACGAAGAACATGACTCGTTCCCCTGAGTGGCAAAGCTGACTGCTGCTCACCTTTTCATTTTGTACAGCAGGCGTCAGTTTCTTACAACTATTGTTTGGAAGAAAGCATCTTGTACCCATTTGTTTGTAAATTCCCATGGGAAGCGAGCCAGCTGGCTTCCCCTGCTCGGCCCAACAGCTCCCCGAGTGCGCTCCTTCCGCACCCCGCACGGTTTCTGGGTGCGCGATGTCCCGCAACCGCCCTTTGAGGTGGTGCTGAGCCGCGTCGCACGCGCTCGTGTAGCTACAGAGGCAGTTGGATGGCCTCGTTCTGTCAAGCAAAGTTAACGTGAACTGCTCAGGGAGAAGTTATTTTTTGAGAAGACAAAGCTGCTGGTCTGTCGTAGCCACCACTGCTCTTTCAGGTCCTGCACGAGACGTTTAGCTCCTGTCACATCTACTGCTTCCACACTAATCTCTTCTGCAATTGGGTTATTTGTCTTCCTCTTCCTAGACGTGAGGTGCTAACATAAATCACTTATTTTGTGTTCATAGAATCCTTTAGGTTGGAAATAACTTAAGATCATCTAGTCCAACCATGAACCTAACAGTACTAAGTCCACCACTAAACCACATCCCTCAGCACCACATCCACAGGTTTTTTGTGCCCCCCCCACAGGGATGGCAACTCCACCACTTCCCTGGGCAGCCTGCTCCAGAGCTCTACAACCCTGGGTTTTAGAAAGAAATGGCTTAAATCTAAATCTCCCTGTAACAACACAGGGCCTCATAGCTGTTTTGCAGGGGTTGCAAGGTCTGGTTTTCCCCTGCCATGATGCTGTAGGGAAATAACGTGGCGCAGCTTCAATTCCTGGTGAACAGCTAGGGATGGAGGCTGAGTACCCATTACCAAACTTGCAGGGTTCAGCAAACACTTCCCTCTCAACAGGGATTGGTGGGGTTTCCCCCCACACCTCAGTCCCTGTGCTCAGGCAACCAAGGGTCAGATTGTTCCTGGAGGCTCTTGGCTGCAAGACTGACCACGCGGTTATCAGTGAAAACCCACACCCTCAGGCCACACTGCAGTGCTTTCTCCTCCTCCCCAAAGCAAGCAGGGCTTAGGGTGAGACTACCCAGAGGCAGGCAAGCCGAGGTGACCACACTCGGCAGGGACGTGCGCTGCGTTTCCATTCCCTGGGCCTCTCTGCCCGCCACAGGGCATAGCATTCTGACTTTCCCACTTGTCATGGCTCTAGGAGCTGGCCAGGGCACTCGCCTTTTACTCTGCTCATTTGCCACAGTCACGTAGAGGAACAGGATTATTTGTCGCTGTGGGACTCAGGAGAACACAACGGAAGAGGCAGGAAGCGCTGGCAAAGGCAAGCTTCCTTCCTACCCTTTCTCCTGCTCTGTGGTGGGAAGTGCCAGCATTAGAAAGCAGGGCAAGCCTGATTAACTCCAGGGGAAACTGCAAGAGGGGGGTAGCCCCCGTGAACACACAGTTTGTACCCTGAGCAGAGCTGTCAGCAACACTGGTGGCTGGCTAGCTACCTGGTGATCAGGACTGCCTGCTTCCCAGGCAGAAGTGAGATCCATTTGCTCTTGTCACTGCTGAGGCCAGACCTCATCTAACCAGGGCAGCCAGCAGCAGAGGGACCAGCTGCAAGCTCTCCTGCGCCCCCGCAGCGCAATGGCCTTGTACTTTTGAGATGCTTGTATGCTTCGTTCAGCTCACCTGCAGTCAGACAGTGAAACATGGGGATAGAGGGACAAATGAGATAAAAGCCATCCCCTTTTCCTTCACCCCACAGCCCAAGAATAAACCTCGAGACTTATTTGACAAGGCAAAGAATCAACAGGCTTTATCTCATCCCTTGCCTAGTAAACACATCCTATCCTCCGAAAACTAACATCCTACCCTGGGAACAATGCAGTGTGTGCAGGGCAGGAATTAAAAGCACCATTTTTTGTGCCCCTGTCAGCGTCAGCTGGGATACTCGTGCAGCACAGGCATGCTCCAGCTGCGCAGGGCAGGCACTACCTGTCCTGCTCCCACACAGAGATACGTTACTGCAACCCCTTCCTCACCCTCCTGGCGGGTACGTAGCAGAAGCTTGGAGAGCAGCACAGAGCCCTCTGGTATGTTCCCCAGACACACACACACACCCTCCCCAGAGGGATAGGTGCCCAGAACACCTCCCCCTTACCTGCGTGCCAAGTCCTCGCTAGCGTTAGCTGTGTCTGCTCCGGAGAGCAGAGGAAGAGCCCTGTCTGGCCACAGACACCATGTCTGTGCCCACAGACAGCTACAGCTCCTGCTCTCCAAAGCAGACCCTCACCCACTCTCCACAGCAGGTCCCCCCTCACTTGTGGTCTGCCCAGCTGTGGTGCAGCTGCTGCAGCACAGACCTGGCCAGCGTTACTGGCACGCAGCAGCTGTGCCTACAGGAAGGCAGCAGCACTGCAGCCTGTCAGGCTCTCCAGAAAGCCTTCAGATGGCTGAAACACTCTCCAGAGTGGTATTGCCCCTACTCGAGCAGCTGGCCTGACTGCTCAGCTGTTTGAAGGAGCAGCAAATGCAGCCCTGGTCTAGACACAAGTCCTGCTGAGAGATTAGCCGACAGGAGTCAAATTCCACCGCTTTACCTTTCATCAGGTCCTCAAGTGCCGCAGCAGTCGCGGCTCAAACCCTCTCTTGGGCAGGCAGCTGGGGAATAGCAACAGCAGACACACTTCAGGGCATTGCACGAGCAGAGCAAAGAGGTTTTAAGCAGAAGAGACTCTTCACTAAGCTGTTTTTTTTAATCTAACTGCAACTAGTTGTGCTTGGTGCACTCTGGATTTCATACCTCTGGTAACCCTGATTGGTACAGCCCTCGGGCTGCAGCCGGAGCTTAGCAACCAAATACTACAGACAGTGACCCAGAGGCTGCTACGCAGCTCGTCACCCATATGCAACATGTTGCTAAGCCCCTGACTTTGTGGTACAATGCTTAAGATACTGGGTCTCCGACAGCATCAAGACCTCAGCTCACAAAGCAGCACAGACCGTCTGCATCCTCAAGACCTCACTCCAAAGCTTTCTGTCAGGCTTCGCCTTCCACTCCACATCTTTTCCCCTTTTGCCCACTTTCCAGCTCTTCTCTACTCCTGAAGTACACCAGTGCCAGCCTGTAGCACACCCAACTGCTGAGCACAGTCTTGGAAAGCAAAGCTATTTGCAAGAGCACAAGCCATGCCCTGTTCCCTGTCAGTCCCCCCTCCCCAGCAAGGAGATGGGAGCAGCGCTTCTTGCTCAGAGGTTGCACAATACATGCCCAACACACTTGTTTGAGCGCTCCCTGCTGGGACAAGTCCCAGAGTTTAGAAACCAAACAGCCAGAAACCACTCACTGCAGCAAATGGGGTGAAGGGAGCAACTACTGCTGCGGTGGCTTTATTCCCAGTAAGTCATGCTTTGCCTGGCACACGGTGCAACTCAGTACCAGCTGCGAGGCCACAGAGTCAGAAGGCACCCAGAGGGCTCCATACCCCCCTTCCCACCACCCACCCCACAGCGCACTCAGGAGCAAGCAGATTAGAGCAGAAAAGAGCAGAGGAAGCAGCCATTGCAAGTTTGGGTTTATTTCACTATGCAGGGGGGACAAAACCAAACCAACCAAGCTATAGCTGATCACTAAATTTAATGGCCTTGACTTTAAAGTCACCCTCCACTGCCAGATACTCAATTTTCTCCATGCCCAGCCGATTAGGAAACTGGAACTCCACCTCGGGCAGCTTCACCGTCACCTCCGTTTCGTTGAAGGAGATGCAGATCTGCAGAGACACAAGAAGGAAGGCTGGCACATCACAGCTCGCAAGCCCTACTCCCCACAGCCTCTAGCCTGGGCACAGGACTGATGAGGTGGCTGTGCCCTCAGGCCATTATTGCTCAGTGCCTCACAGATACACACACCTCCCAGGGCCTCACCTCAGTCTTGTCTCCATGCTGGAAAGGGAAGTCAGCCTTCCTGTCCTCCTCGCCCCATGAGCCATCCTCCTTTGAGTTGCACACGATGGTGTTGACGTCCCCGTGACAGTCAAAGCGAGGGTTGAAATGCAGCAGGAGGTTGCCACTGTCCTTCCCCACATTCACAGCAAACCTGGGGAAACAGAGGCAGTGCAAAGGAGGTGCCTGCGCGGCAGCAACTCCAACCACCCACTGCTGACCACAGCAGGAGCTCCAGCTTCCCCCAGTGCAACATCAACCTGGTCATCATCTCCTCACTCACCCTTTGGCATCAGACAAAATCTTCCCTTTGACCTTGATGCACTCGCCAGGCTGGATGTCCAGCTGAGTAACAACCAGTCCCTGAAGGGGAAAGCCAGAGGAGTTAGCCCATCCCAAGGCAAGCCCACCAAGCCGCCCCGGCAGACACAAACGCTCTCGCCACTTGGTGCTGGAGGACGGGTAGGGCCAGGCCAGTTGCCCATCTCTGCCTGCTGCCAGCAAATCCTTGTTCACAGCCACCGCCCCACTAAGCGACAGAAGCCAACAAGGAGCTGATTCAAAGCAGCGTAACAAGAGCGGGGAACAGGCGCCGGTGATTTACCAGCTGCTCCAGAAGACATCCTTGCAAGCAAGCCCGCACCTTCACTTCAGCAGTGGCCAGAGCTGCTAGCAGAGGATTAATGTCACCAAGCTTTTCTATCGCTGGCTCTCCCCCCTTCCCTAGGTGGCCCTCCAAGCAGCAGCAGCCACTCCAAGAAGTTTCTTCTTAAAGCAGCCTACACACAGAGAGAGGGGTCAGGGGAGCCCACTCCCAGCAGAACAAACACCCCCTAGGAAGTTTCCCCCTGCACAGCAGAGGGCTTGGTCCTTTCCTCAAAGCCAAGTTATTCGCTCCCCCAGCAGCATACCCCCAAACCAGCATTTAACATCACCAGCCTCCCTCAGCTAAGAGGAAGATGCTCTTTGGGGAGGTCAGGCATAACTCAAATCACACTTTGCTGCCAGTGCTTCAGGCACACGTGCGACAATGCCCAACTCCACCCTAACCCAGAGAAGACAGGGAGACTGGTTTCAACCAGGTATATTCTTTACTTGGGCTAGTTCTTGCTTGCACAGGCCCATGCCCACCAGCTGCAGTACTTCTCAAGGACTGACACCCAGCCCCAGCAGCACTCGTCCTCACGCCTGCTCCCTGCACTGCCCACACGCAGGCCACTGAGGGCAGATTGCCTCCCCTCACTAAACTGCTTACCTGCCTCTATTTCTAGAGCAGTGCCAGAGAGCAGCCCCAAAGGGCCCCTGGGCCCATGGGGTCTTTTAAGGAAAGAAAAGTTGGGGGGAAAAGGGAGGGGGTTAGAATACCCTGCCACCCTGCTTGCCTCTTATTATATTAAGGGTTAGCCCAGCCCTGTACCAAAAAAGCATATTTCCCAAAGAAAAATAATAAGTTTAAGGAAAAAAAAGTATAAAGGGTATTCAAATTGTAGACTTCAAACAGTCCCAAACCTTCAGAGCACTCAAGTATACAAACAGGCAGTAGAGCAGCTTCCCCCCTTCAGTAACACACTCGAGAAGACAAACGGCTGGTCAGCCCCTACTGTTCCTCCCACAGCCATGTATCAGTGGAGCATTTCCTCTCGCCTAATCCCTTTCTCCTCCTACCTCTGGCACCAAGCCCAAAACCCACACGCAGCCCAAAGCTAGCCCTGCTTGGCACACCAGTCTGGCGGGAAGAAGGCACTCACTTGCTCCATGCTGCAGGCACCAGCCCCACCAGGCAGGACACCCCCAAGCCCCTGCTCCACAAACCCGAGTGACTCAGCAGTGAGCTCCCGCAGCTTAAATCACTTGGGCAGGACCATCACATGATGGAGGGGGGGGGGCCAAGAAGGGGATCAATTGCAGCTGTTTGGGGCTGGAGCTTTCCCAGCCATTTAAAGTGGGCAGCGGGAGATCTCTATTGATATTGTTCTTTGCGGGCAGAACGCGTATGGTTTTAAAAGCCAGCGATTGTTTGCTTCTGCGTGATCCTAGAAATCCTTACTGTAAGCTCTCCTAGCTGCTATGCCGTGTATGTTGGCTCTAATCCCAGGAGCCCGAGCATGGCTCCGTGCCTGCAGCGAGGTGGCTGCTTTCTGTTAAGCGATCCCTGCCTAAAATCGGGGTTGGAGTCCTCGTGTTACTGCTGCAAAGCGACTGCCTCTGAGGATACGTGTGTACGCGTCCTCTCAGCCCAGCCTCGTGCCGGCGAGGAGCCCCTGGGTGCAAATCATCGCTTCTTGCCATTAAACGAAGCCCGAGGGTTTGTTCTATTTTATCCCAGCGTTTAAAAAGCACGTGAAAGTTAAGGCTGGTTGTGTGGGGCGCTGCTAGATGTGAGAACTCGGGCTGCAGCTTTTGGGAAGTAGCATGATCTCTCTGGTTACATTCCAGTTGCAGAAGGCTCCACAGGGAAAAGAGAAATGCTTTGTTAGCGGAGGAAGAGGCCAGGCAGGGCTGAGTGCAGCCGCAGGAAAGGAGGCTGCTTTCTCAGACAGTCTCTAACGCCTGCTTTTCCCCTTTACTACATCCCTTGAAAGCACACAGCGCGCCTGCCCCGAGGGGCTTTGCAGGGCAGGGAGGTAAAGGTGGGCACAGCTGCAGTGCTGTGTGGGTCTGCGTGACTGGATCGGCCACTGGTGCCTTTGGGTTGGCTTTAGCAGGGTCCTCAGGCCTCCATGCCTCACTTTCCTTCATACGTGGGGTGACGTTAACCACAGGCAGCTTCAGAGTCCCACTTGGAAAACTTCAGTGAGAGCTGCTTGCTGTTACACAAACAGCATCCTGACTCCTGACACCATCCTTCTCCCCGGTTATCCCCACCACCCCCCTAATTTCTGAACGTTCACGTGACATTTCAGCACCCCGTATGACTCTGGGTGAATCAAAGCCGAGCTACGTTTCAGCTAGAAAGTCATGAGCCTGAATTGGAGCCTTGTGACGGGGCTGTATAAAAGGGCACAAAATGCTGACTGGAAGTACTGGAGGGAATATCCTGCACACGCTCTTGCCTCCCAATAATTCCCTGGCCACCCTCCACACACATGAGAGCCACCCTGAAGCCAGGAGCAAACTGCAGGAGCAGAGTGGGTGCCACGGAGAGCAGACCCCCTCCGCTACCAGGTTGGAGAAAGCCCCAGTGATTCCACCTTAAGCTTGCCCCAGCCTGTAGCACGATGTTAGCTGGGATCACGCGTTGTGGAGAGGCTTTAGGTGCCTGCTTTCTGTGCAGCTGAGTTCCCCTGCAGTTGCTCCCCTGCTCGCTGCCACGCGTGAGGGGTTGAGCAAATTCTGTTTGGTCGGTTAGGTTTTTGTAGTTGCTTTCCATTCAGCTCTGGGAAATCGCTGGAGGCTTCTCTCCTTTCAGTGCCGCGGTGTTTCTGGGGAAAGCTGCTGTTGAGGGGAGTCGCGGTGTGCGGTGCCGTGGCATCGGCCGCTCTGACTCCCCTTCTTGGGAGCTGCCCTTCTGGCCTGAAGTCTCCTTCACCATCCCTTTCCTTCAGACAGGGAAATACCTTTGTAAGAATACATAGAGACTGTGTTGTTTGTTTTCCTCGAGCACTCTTTGCTAGCGGCATGATTTAGCAACAAACCCTTTGGTCCTGCCCCTGAATTAAAGCACTCCTGGTCTTAAGCCCTGTGAAATCAGTAAAATGTTTATTCTCAGGCTGCAATGCTGAGATGCGACTGCCCTTTATTATTTCTAGGGATTAAAGCCAGTGGTGGGGAGGCAGAAGAACAAACATCTTCCCTTTTGCAGCCTCCAGTGGGAAAAAGTGGGAGAAAATTCCCCAGTAAGTCTCCTTCCATTAGGGTTTGTAAAGGCAGACAGGCTGCAAAGCAAGACCCCATCGGGGTGGCCCCAGCCCCTCCACGGCGCACGAGGGAGAGGACCCCTCGCACTGCCCGTGGAGAAGGGACTCAGCCCCTGCGCGCTCCGCTTCCTGCCACGGCAGGGCTGTGCCTAAAGGAAAGATGGAAAGCTCACAGGAGGCAGACAGAGGATGCCTTTGAAGCAAGGCAAAGGCCCGGGAGGGCAAGAGAGAGGTGCTGCTCTTGCACCCCAGGCCCAGCAGGTGATGTTCTGAGAAGAACCCTGGGTAGGAGACAATGCTGAGAAGAGCCCGATCAGCTTTATCCAGCTTGTAGCCAGGGGCTGCACTACGTACAAGGGCCGAGAGCGAGCTGGGGGGAAGGGGGGTGCACACTGCACATGGGTTCCCATTTCCAGCAGTTTCATGCTTCTGGGAAGAGCATTGCACCCACCAGGCAGCTCTGGCAGAAGCAGGGAGAGAGGAGTCATCTCCGCTCATCCAGAGGGCGATGCCCAGAGGAGTTTCCCCCACCCCATGGGGAAAAGTAAAGGTGCCCTCCCAGCAGCTGCTCTGGCCTCGCAGGCTTGCCCAAGGCCACAGGGCCCTGCCCAGCACCAGCTCCACAGCCCCAACTCTTAATTCATCTCTTGCTTTGCACCAGCTGAAGCCAGACAACTGGCCAGTTGGATTTTCTGTAACTCCCTAGAAATACCCCAGCTTTGCTTTAGAAAAACGTAAATACCAGAAGGCTGTAGTGTGTCAATTGTTAATCTCTTTAATCTTTCACGCAAGAAAACACACCCCAGCCCTTGGCAAGTCACATCCCTGGCTAACAACTCCTGTCATTAGACGGTCTAAGGACACACCTCTGCTGCTGTCTGATGCAAGGACTATGGTCTGTTCTCTAGCCTGCGTGGCATGGGATGCAGAGGCTCTTCAGCCCCTGCACCCGGTTCGTCTTCCACCGAACCACACACACTGGTAGTTGCTGATGCTATGTAGCCCAAATTATTTGTTGCTGTAGCTGAGGAGGACACCCTACATCTTCTGAAAGAGCAAACCATAGCATTCTTCTCCTTTGGAGATGGCACCTGGCCCCAGCTCCAGCACGGCCGTACTGTACATGTGCCACCGGGTGGGTACCACGGCACGGGTGGGAACACACCCCTGGGTCACTCAGGCTGGCCAGGGAGAGTGAACTGGAGTGGAATTCCTTTCTCACTTACTGCAAGGATTATACTGGCAAAACAATGACAAGAACTCCTCAGCCTTTTCTAGTGTGAGCTAAAGCTTACGGTTTGCTTTAAGTCAGAGGTTGGGGTTTTTTGCACTTTCTTTAGGGAAGATTTGCTCTTTTCTCTATGCGTTTGTTCTCAATTCATCAGGCAACGGCAGTGTCTTTCTCTTGCATTGTCTTTAGGGAATATTTGTGTCGATACTGTCTGGATCAGATCCTGGTCTCAGCCACAGACCCTGGTTACTCTTCCAACCTAAATATTATTCTGTTACAGCACAACAGAAATACACGTTATGTATAAACATGCACAAGGCTGTTTTCTAACTCATAGAGTATCTGGGGACTTGAACTTTAGCAATTCGCTGCTGCTGCTGCTGCTGAAACCTCCCATTTTTTCCCATTTCTCCCGTAGCACATTAGTTTATCTTAGAAGTTTCTACCTTTCTGCTCGAATAGTCATAACCCCCTGAAGAGTTTTGTTGTACGGTTTCTCTGGACCCTTCTGCACTGAAGGTCCCTCGCATGGCTGGCTAAAACAATGCGCTCAGCACCACGCTATCTTCCAGCCCTTACGCTATCCGGGGTGGGGCGGAAGAGCCCAGCTCCCATGAAAACTCCTTGGACTGCTCTTGGAAGACAAAGAATGACTCGGGAGCCACAGTCCAGCTTGGCAGGAGGCAGAGAGGCCCTCCCAAAGCCTGCAAGCACTGAGCCTCCCAAAGCACTGCTTCCCAGGGAGGCTGGTGCCAGGAAGAGGGGCGGAAGGCCCAGTCCACCCTGGATGCCAGCTGGGGTTGCATGGCCACACAGCACTACAGCATTTTTAGCCCAGGGGGCTTCCTGATTTCAGGTTTCCCTACATTAAAAAAAGGAAGCAGCTCTAGTCCAGGTTAATTATAAATTGAAGTTAATTACAAAGAACTTGCCCTATCTCAAAGTAATGAAAGGAGTTTGCCAATCCCTTCAGTGGGATTTAAAGTATGGCTCATCATTTTATTTCCCTCATTAGCACTGACCCAAGCTGACAATCCCTGTGGTTCTCTCATCTCTCAGTGGATGAGATTTAACTAGAACAAATTCTTAACTGCCCAGGAGAACTGGGGCTTTGTTGCTTTGGACTCATTTCACTTCAGCACCTCCCCTCATACCTTTTAAGCTTGCAGGTGGCAAACACCTTTCCTAGGAGTTTATTGCATCATCCCAAAGGAGCTGTTTGCATTTATTCCTCATTGGATGTCCCCACTACTCTAAAATTATGAATCCAGGTACACCTTTTCCTCCTCTTGGCATTTCACCAGGCAGCAGGAAGGTTAATCTCTCTGCCAAAGTCGTCACGCTTACAAGAAAGCAGAGCGCTGCCCACTGCTGTACACTGCCAGGCTGCACCTCCGCCTGTCAGTCACCCCTCCTCCCATTTCTTACCGTACTGGAGTGCAAGACCCACGTCAGCTGGGACAGAGCCATCCCTGTTCCCCTCGGACGCCATGCCCCAAGCAGCGTGATCTTGCCCTGGAGTTGGAGGCTGCGGCAGCCTCCACGGGATGAATCCCTAGCAGAGACCCCAGGTCACTGACCCTTCAAGTGCACGTCTTCTAGAGGTCTGTCAGCTCTGGCAGTTTTAAGCATTTCTTTTTCTTAACAGCGTTGTTGTTTACATTGCATCTGCAACCACACTGCAAACTTCCACAATGGGGAACAGACCCTGGAACACTTCTCACGGGGATATCGCAGTAGGATCAGCAGCACTTCCCAAGCCTTATATATTGGTGTGGTCTAGCTCCAGACAAGCCGGGCTGGATTTGTAATTTGTGATCTGCTGCAAGGGGACTTGTGAGTGGGAGGGAAGGTGGGGAATGGTGCCTTTCCCTACCCATAGCCGGACGAATCAAAGCCGCACAGGCTTTGAGATTGTTTGCACGGTGTGCAAGAGGTGAGGACAGCTAGAAGAGAGTGCATCTGGATGGCCCTCCCCAGGTACTCGGGCAGTCGTTAACCACAGGCCCCTTTGTGGAACGGGGACGCTGCCAGGACCACGCATCCTCCAGTTGTGGTGAGAGAGCCAGGGGTAGACTCGGGCCAGCACAGCCTGTATTGCTGATAAGAACAGCAGCCAAGCCACCTTTTCCACCTTCTCCATCTATCAGATGTGCAGAGAGCACTGGCTATGGGTTCCTACCCTGCAGCAGCTGACAGAACTGCTATCTGTTGACCCTTTCATATTTTCTCTTTATGACTTTAAGGCTTGATTTCCTGTCTGCCACTCTAATTCTGCAAAACCTGCAACGCAGAGGTCTCCCTTCTACTAAAGGATGGTCAATTAGTTGGGTTTGGACCTTTGCTCGAAGCGGTGTGAGGAAGATACCTCACAATGACATAGAATAGGGTGGGAACAAACCTTCTGCATCAGCCCAATGTCCACAAAAGCATTCCAGCAACCTTCAGCTGCACTGATGTAGAAGAGCTCTCTTCTAGCCTGACTTATATGCACATACAGCATGCCAGGGTGGTTTAGAACTCCAGATGGCTTGAGTTTCCTTCTCCGCAAAAACATGTGTGTGCCAGAATCAGTTTCCTTTGAGCCACCCACAGTGAGAAGGGATTGTATCAAAATTGGCTCAAGTGTCTCAAATTCAGTTTTAGGCAAAAGAAAATGGTCAGTAAGTATTTGGAAAATGCCTCAGAAAGAAGAGGCTAATTGAAAATGTGACAGCAAACTTTGAAGAAACACTAACGCTGTCCATTCTGAGCCCCAAGATACTGAAGGGCCTTCAGAATGACACTGCCTGGGGTGAAGTTCCTTCCTGCCACCTTCTCCCTCAGTGTTTTGTCAGCCAGATTTAGGGTTTACCTGAAATTAGTCCTGGGTCATGAGGGCTCCCTTGCTTCAGAAAGAAGCTCTGATCTTGTCTGGCTGTTGAAGTGTAATAAACAAAGATATGCTCAGGTTTAAGATGAACGTTACCAGATGCCTTTGCTACAGCCGCTGGGAAGCAGCGTCACATGCAGGCAGATCATTTGATCCTCTCCTGTCATCGATGACAGAGGGCCGGAGGTGACAACACAGCTAACAGCTAAAGAAGAAAGAGCCAGTTAGAAATACACGCTCTGTGCAGCACACTCAGAAGCAGCAGTTCAGTAAGTTCTGTTGGAACCAACAGCATCATTACCAAGCACCGTGGGGAGCTCTTCAATCCGCTGTGGGCTGCGGTGCTCTCACTTGCAGCTCTTAGGTGGGTCCACAGAAGGGTTCTGGCCACAGCACGCTGAAATGAGGCAGTGGTGGGGAGCCCTGGGCACTGCAGGATGCAGAGAAAAGGAGGGCGGGCAGGGTTTCTCCCACTGACAAGCAGCAGGAAACGGGGAGAGCGTGAGTCATGCCAAAGGCCGAGGCCGTGACTCACACCAGGGGTGCAGCAGCGTGCCCTCAAGTCCCACAGGAGAACCCCAAATGCCTCAACACTACTTAATGTGGCCGCCACCACATTAGTCAGCGAAGGGTGGCAGACTGCGCTCTAAGGCACTGCCCTCCCATGGCAGGTGAGAGTCTGCAGCAAGGTGTGCTCAGCGCCAGAGAGGAAACAGCTGTCAGACAGCGCCTGACTGCACAGCATCCCAGGAAACCTCCGCCCAGGGACAGCCGAGCAGCACACCTGCCCACGTCTGCAAGATAGCAAAATCCAAGGGAAGCATCCCTACCTCTCCCCTCCCCTTGGGCCGCGGGCGGGAAGAGCGGGACATCCCAGAGGCTCTGTCCATATGCACAGACATACGGACCCATGACTGACCACGGCTCACCTCTAGCACAGGTCATCCAGCAGCTGAAAAACCACCCAACATTAAATCCATAGGCAAGCACCGTGAGGAACAGCAACCTCAGGCTTGTTGTGGGGCAGCAACGAGAAGCCAAGGAGAGGGGAGAGCTGCAAGACGTTTGCTTAAATCATCTATTCAGTATTTGTAAAGCAAAGAGACAAAAAACCCAAATCAGATGCAAATAACTCCTGAACCGAAAGATCTGCATTTCCCTTGAGCACGTCATTCGGCAGATGACTAAACCAGTTCCAGTGTTTATGCAAAGAAAAATGTGCAACTTCCCTTGACTATGCCCATCTGTGCCTCTTAACCCAGCGGCAAGGCTGCCAGGCTCGCTGACCTCCTGTAGATGGTGTTCGTTAAAGCTTTTTTCCTCCCTCCAAAAGACTTAAACCACACACATCCAGCCAAGGAAACGCACAGCTCTGTACAGGGCCATGCAGTGGCTCATCTTTTTACAGAAACAGATTTGTTTGGACATATACGTGCCGTGTGTTAACAAACAACATTGCTCATCCTCACTCTCCACAAAAAGAGGTTTTATATATAGGGATTTCTGATGGGGTTTTGTCAGCCTCTCGTGCTTGCTGTGAACTAGCATCTCATGGTGTTCTGGTACATTCCTTGCCTCTGGACTGTAGTGCCCGGGACTCGGGTGGGGAGAACAAATACAAGTTAACAGGCTTGTGGCTTATAAACCTCCAGAAAAACAATAATGTGCTAAACCAAGGCTCAAGCCGTCCCTTCTTTGTCGCTGATGTTATGACTCACGAGCAGAGCTGGAAAGTCAGCTGATGAAGTATTCATACAAGAAGCTATCTAGGAAGGAAGGGAGCAAGGTTATTTCCTAACACATTTGGACTCTGATCTGCACACATTTTCTTACCTAAGAGCTAATCCCTTTCCAGTCTTTGCACGCATCTGCACATTACACTTTCCAGTAATACTCAGCACGTGCCTAGTAAAGGCCCTTGGGGTGACTTGATGCTACTTCACAGGACCACAGAGCCCTGGTAAGGGACACGGTCTCACTCGGGCACAGGATGCAGTGCAATGCTGGAGACTCACGGCAGGGTCTCAGCACAGGGTCCCCCATCCCCTGCCTTGGTTGCCCACCCTGTGTACACAGACACGTGCGTGGGCTGAACCAGAGGCGCTGGCACATCCAGGCAGGGGTATGAAGTGACCTGCAGTGACAGGCAGGTTTGCCTTTCGGTAGAGTCCCAGGAACGCTGAAGCTGTGAGAGAGGAAGCCAGCGGTGATACGGGAGAGGGACTGGGGCCATCCAAAAGCTCTGCAAGCTACAAGTGAGCAGCAGCATTCGCTTTTCCTGTGGGCTTTTGCTCTGGACCCCCACTGTCTTCTCTAGTCACCAGCAGGCTGGAAAACAACCTGGCTCTGAGCACAAACCCTGCCCTCATCCTTATCAGCTCCCCATTTTGTTCTAGGGCCAGGAGAAGAAACAAACCACAGAACTAAGCACTGGCTCCCGGTAGCCAAGGACAGGGTGTCAAAACAGCAGGACTGCTGTCAGCCTGTTAGACAAAGGCTGCAGCCCTGTGCGCTTGTTTACCTCTGATAGGAGAGCAGCCCAAATCCTTGCACTCGAGATGCCATCATCCAGCAGTGCAAGAAACACGAGGGAGATAAGGAGGGCGAAGTGCTTGTTATCAGAGGGAGTGCGGCTCAGCGTCCCTGTGGCCACAACACTCCTCAGCGAGTCCCGAGAAGTACTCCTGGGAGCAAGACTCAAGACCTTCACCTGTCCCCTAAGCACCCTCTCCTGTTTACCAGCAGCACACAGCTCCCCTGCGGACTTTGGACACCTTGTGATAACGCCTGCTCTGCAAAGCTCTTTGTTCCCTGCAGAGTTATTACGGGACTCAAGGCTCAAGACACACAATAATGCAAATTATTCCAGTTACCCCTTTCACTGAGTTACATTAGAGACCAGAGAACACCACTTCTGGCATCAGGTTCATCAGAACATTCCTCAAGTCCAGAGGTGTGTCTCAGGAAAACCAAAAGAAAAGAACTGAAGCCAATAACTGTTTTGCCAGAGGGCCAGCAGCAAGGGGGAAGCTCCTGCGACACATCTCAAAGGATTTTGGTCATCGCCTCCCAGAGCAGCATTAGAAATGCAGACCAGGGCCAGTCTCCACAGACCGTGTGGAGGAACCTGGGGAGAGTTTTGATGGGTGTTTCCTTTGCAACAGAAACTATGACAAAGAAATTTATTTTAAATAGCTTGTGGCCTTGAAACATAGAGAACTTAACTGCCTAGGAAACACCATCACAGAGACAAAAGCACCAGAAATCTTTAGGGGACCAATGTTCCAAGGAGCACTTTGGAGCTTTCCTTCAGAGTTAAGAAAACTAAACATGGTCAAGGTGTGTTTCACAAATATAGATTTCGTTTCACCTGTATTTTAGCAACAGGCTGTACAGCCAGGAAGCCCTGAGAGACATTAGGGAGCTCAAGAGTCTTGACTTTGCCAAAATCCAGTACCAAATTAGAGGAGAATGAGCCTTAGGGTTATTTAAGCTATCCTTTAAAAAAACCCAAAAAATTAAAAGATTTAAAGGTCTTTTCATCTTCATTCCTATCCTTCATAGTGCTTTTCTTTATTCATTCCCTTTTAATATTTGAAGTCTTCTCTTTCTTAGTATGCTTTTTTTTAAGACAGAAATTAAATGCTCTGTGCAAAAAGCTTCCTGTCCTTTTATCCTTTTTAAGGTTTCCCTAAAAATAAGGTAAAAATCTGTTAGTTTTTTTTTTTTTTTTTAACATAGACACAATTAAAAGACAACCAAATTCCTTTGGCCATTAAAACACTACCCACAAAAATACCCCAGTTTCCTTTCTTCTCACTTTACCATTCTGCAGCTTTCCAGGTGAGCTCCCACAAGATGCTAACCCCAGGAAAAGGAAAAAGAAAAAAAGAAAAAAACAAACAAACAAACAAACCTCCCCCTGATAAAGCCAAAGCCCTTCCCAGCCTCCTTTTAAGCAGGTCTTGCCCAGCACTGAGGCTATATAAGGGGCAAGGCAGTATTACCTTTTTCCTCCCCCAGGTGTGAGGGTTATACCCCTGGCTGGGGATGTGTAGGCTCAGGGGAGAACATTCCTAGGTGCTCTTTGATGTTTTTGAGGTGGGATTAGTGTTGTGTGTTTCAATGTTCTTTTACTGGTGAAGGCAGACATTGTAATAAACCTTTTTTTTTTTTTTTT
>JANHGN010001910.1:0-42527 GCA_024605025.1 Megaceryle maxima
CTCCACCTAAAACAAAAAAACAACCAAGAATACTGTGAATTATTTTTGATTGTGATGGTGTGGGGGGGGGGGGGGGGGGGGGGGGGGAGAATGTCCTGTGTTAAAACTGAGCCTGTTTGTAGTTGGAGATTTTGTGACTTTCGAGACTTCCTTCTCCTCCTGCATTTGTGTCAAATCAAAACCATTTCTGTCACATGGAGTGACATTAGCAGAAGTAGTCTGAGAGGAGAATCAGACCTGTAGCTTTAGAGAGACAAAGAATAATAGAATCACTGAATAAGCAGAATAAAGAAAGGATCAATCAAGTGTGTAATAGGAAGAAAGGGAAAGAGATGTTGAGAGAAGGCAGTGGTGGAGCAAAAGAGGCAGGAGGTGAAGGCATGTGCCAAAAACTGAGTAATGATAGAACAAGATATTACAGAAGTAAGTTTGAGCTGTGATGGTTAAAACCCAAATTCCTTCCAGGTGTGATAGATAAATGGAAAGTATGGGAAAAATTGAAACTTGGAAATCACAGGACAGCTGTTACATCCCATCTATGTACTTCTTAAATCTTGAATACCACAAAATTCAGCCCATTTAGTATCTCAGATAATTCAGGGAAGCAAAATTATGTTACCTGCTTCTTCTAGGGACTTTCATTTGATCAGAGCAGGCTGATGTCTGTGTATTACAGTTACTGAAATGCATCATGACAGCTTGTGTATGTGATGTGGTAACAGTCAGCTGATACTGCTGTTGTGGGTATTTAAATAACGTTAAATACATGAAGTAAGACAACTGAAAAAGCTGCAGGATGTTGATGGAAGCACACCCTGTCACCTCTCCTTACCTTACTTTTTAAGGTCAAAGTGAGAAAGGAATCATCGTGCTCCACATATTGGTCTAAGCTGGTGAAGGGTTTAGAGCACAAATCTTGTGAGGAGTGGCTGGGGTTGTCCAGCCTGGGGAAAAGGAGGCTCAGGGGAGACCTTCTTGCTCTCAAAAACTCCCTGACAAGAGGTTGGAGCCAGGTGGGGTCGGGCTCTTCTCCCAAGGAACAAGCAAGAGGACAAGAGGAAACTTCCTGAAGTTGCACCAGGGGAGGTTTAGGTTGGAGCTGAGGAACAATTTCTTCCCCACAAGGGTTGTCAAGGCCTGGCCCAGGCTGCCCAGGGCAGTGGTGGAGTCCCCATCATCCCTGAAGGGGCTTCAAAGACATGGAGATGTGGTACTGAGGGACAGGGGTTAGTGGTGACCTGGCAGTGCTGGGGTAATGGTTGGACTCAATGAAATTAAAGGTCTCTTCCCACCAAAACAATTCTGTGACTCTATCAATCTATGACTGATATTGAACCTTTGTCCCATCTCACATAGAATCTCAACACATAAGATTATAGTATGACTAGCTTTTCTTACTTGTATTTGTTATCATTAATCAGAAATTCTGGCAGGGTTTTTGTCTGTCTTGAGATCCCTAGATGAGACAACTGACTTCACTGGAGCCAGAATCTCACTGTCTAATCTTTGCCAAAGGATCCTGAGCGCACAAGTGAAACTCAGGCATCTGAGTGCACATTTCTGAGAGCAGAGCTTTCTGTTTCATGGTGTCCAGCTGCTAGAAGCTAAGGCATTGTAGCACACGTCCTTTGTTCACATCCCCGGGCTTTACTAATGCTACTTGGATCATTCCTTTCCCTCCTGGAACTTTCACTCAAGAAATCTGCATTTCCTAATCAGCTAACGTGCCTGCAGCAGTGGGAGTTCTTATTTGTAAGTCATGCCATACTGCATCTTTGATACAAGCTTTTGCAACCCCTTTGTTGTGCAAATATGGGCATATCATTCAAGTAAACCAATTGGCTTCAGTAAGATTATCATGAGAGTTAAGTGCTACATCATCTGAATAAACACTGCTCTCCAAGAGTAAGATTTTCCCATCCAGTACAACTTTATATTTTTTGAAGGAAAAGGTGTAGCAGCACAAGTAATCAGTTAAACCAAGGAGGGAATCACTTTCCTGTCAAATATCTGCAAATGTGAGAGATTCAGCAATCGTATTAATGATGCAACACATTCATATTTACATCTCAAAGTATCATTTCTTTCCACATGGGAGGAAGGGAGGAAGGTTGTGTCCCATTTTGCAGACAGAACAGCCACAGAAGAAGTCAACGGGTTTAGGGTAACCAAGCTTCCTGTGGGAAGGGTCTTCTGGCTTCCAGCTTCTAGGCAAAGGTCTCTTTGCAAGAAAGCATCAATGACAGCTTGTGCTCTTTGAACCATGGTGTCAGCATTACCTGCATTACTCCAGCCCGTCATCTGTCAGCATTCAAATTGCAGAATGGTGATATTCCAGGGTTCTTAGAAACAGAATCTCCCTTTGCTTGCCACAGTGTGAATGCGCCTTTTGGCACATGGCTTGCTGTCTTTGGCCAGCAGAACCTCTGAATACCTTAAATCTGATTGCCTCTTGGCTGCAGCTTTTCATTTCTGGACATCTGGTCAGTCTATCTCACATTTTTGAGGCTTGCTAGCATAGGATAGAATTGTTTCTTCTTTGTTCACATGCAGTAAGTGCAGTCTAACAGCACCTTGCTGCAGCACACTGCATCATGTTGAAAAGTAGAGAGTCTTGTCTGTAGCTTGTGAAAAGGCTTTTTTCATCCTTCAATGTAAAAAAATCCTGTAGAGATGTCAGATTACACTGAATACATACCAAGAAATTGTCTAATATAATGTGAGTCATAGAATACCAGGTTGGAAGGGACTTCAAGGATCATCTAGTAAAACCTTTTAAGATAAACTATATATATAGTTTAAACAAGATGGCCCAGTACCCTGTGAAGCTGAGTCTTTAAACTGCCCAGTGTAGAGGAATCTACCACTTCCCTTGGGAGATTATTCCAATGTCTATTTGTGTTCATGGTGAAAAATTTTCTTCTGCAGTCCAGTTAGAATCTCCCCAGGAGTAACTTGTACCCCTTGTCTTTTCCATGTGACTCCTTGTAAAAAGGGAGTCTCCATCTTGGTAGCCACCTTCTATGTACTGGTACATGGTAATAAGGTCTCCCGTAAGCCTTCACTTCTCAAGGCTGAATAAACACAGTTTTCTCAGCCTTTCTTCATATGACAGGTCTTCCAGTTCTCTGAGACTGCTTTGTGACCCTTCTTTGGACCCTCTCCAGCTTGTCCACATCTTTTTTGTATAGCAGAGACTAAAACTGAACACAGTAGTGAAGGTGTGGTCTGACCAGTACTGAGCAGAGTGGGATAATGACTTTTTCATCTCTGCTGATGATGCCCTTGTTAGTGCAACCCAGTATCTTCTTGGCTTTCTTTGCTGCTGCAGCACACCATTAACTCATGGTGAGTTTGTTTTCCACCAAGACCCCCAGGTCCCTTTCTACAGGACTGCTCTCCAGACAGCTGGATCCCAGTCTGAGATGCATTCCTGGGTTATTTATTTCCAGGTGCAAGACCCTAGACTTGCCTTTGCTGAACTTTATAAGGTTCCTGCTACCCCACTCCTCCAGCCTGTCCAGGTCTTCCTGGAATATAGCTCTCCCTTCTGGAGTGTCAACTTCCCCACTCATTTTGGTGTCATCTGCAAACTTCATCAAGGTGCTCTTAATTCCAACCTCCAAATCACTTATGAAGACGTTAAACAGCATTGGGCCCAATATTGATCCTTGGGGGACCCCACTTGCAACTGATTGCCAGTTTGAGAAAGAACTATTGACTACACCCTCTGGGTACAGCTTGTCAACCATTTCCCCACCCACCACACAGACCACTTGTCTAGATGTGATTATAGTCAAAATTAGCACACCAAAAATTCTGTGCCCCAGTGGGAAAGACTATTAGTATAACAACAACTAGGAGGTCCATAAGGAGCAGAGCAAACCCAGAGTTTCTTGCTTGAATTCCTAGCATCTTTGGGAGATGGAGAGGTAGCTGCTGTGAATGGGAGGAGGCCATCCAATAAGTGGGCTGACAGCAGCATTTTCTGAGCTGCTGAAAGGATGCCTGTGGAGTCCTGCAGGATCCACCCTCTCTACTCTGTCACTTGCCAGACCAGACAATGAGCCCAAGTGGTGGGAACTCGTGAAGCATTTGGAGAGAGTTTGAAATATTAACCCTTGGAGTCAAAGGATTAAGGGGATGATGCAGTTTGTTTCGAACATTCCATCTGGAAAAAATGCAGTGATTCACAGTGGGGGTGAATGCAAAGAAGAGACATGGCAGACAGCATGCGCTGTCTGACAGTCGAGTGGCTGTGTAGTTCTAAGAACATCTTGTCACAGTATATCCTGAAATCTGACAGCTTTTCTCTCTTTCAGCCATGGACTACTCTTTGATCTTATGAAGTTTATTTTGTTTTCCATGAAACACTCCTGTAAGTGGCCAGTGATGTATCTCATTCCTGGTAAATCAGCAGTGTGCAAGTGTCATCAGCTAATATCCAGGAACCTTATATTCAGAAGTGACAAAACCCCATGAGATATTTTAAAAGAAAGGGTATTTTTGCTGAGCTTTGTGGCTTGTACTCAGTGGTAGGCTTTTTCCCACAAACCCAGATGGGGATTTTTTTTCCCCTCTATTTACAAACACAGCTAGTAAAATAACAGGGAAGGACGTTCAGTGGGGAAGTTTTGGCAAACCCAGAGTAATCTCATTGAGATGAATGATGGTTTTAGACCTTACTTGCAAATATCTCCTCCTCACAGAATTTCAGGACCAAATATCTTCATGGCATAAATAGATGTAAATCCACAACAGAAAGTGCAATTATATCTGTTCAACAGTGGTGATTTTTTTGTTGTTGTTGATAGCATCTTTCAGTATTACAGGTATCAGTCTTTAAAGAGATTGAAACCTTTGATTGGTGCTTCAATGCAAATGCTTTGCTTCTCTTTCGACTAATGGTCTCCATTCTGGAGCCTCTCCATTAAGTGATGCTTTGTATACATTTTAGCCTTTCCCTTATGTCCTTGCTGAGACCTGTATACAGCACAGAGTTTCTTCTCTGCCTCATTTCTAAATGCCCACACTTCATGGCTTTATAGCAGAGAAGTCAGGCTGGACAATAGTCTACTTTAGGTGAAACATGGTGGGTTTTGTGGTTCTTAATGAGCTCATTCCACAGACCAAGGCTCAGCTCTGCAACAATTCTTAGATGCTCAGCCCTGTTAAGAAGCAATTTTCAATGGGACATGAGGTACTAAAGAGGGACTTCATAGCTCTGTAGCTACAGCTTGTTGGTTTCCTGTGTGGATGAGCTTTGTTCACATGGTAGAAAATTTTGTTCAAAACAGAAACAAGGGAAGAAGATGAAAATCTCAACCAGGTGAGACTTGCTGATGTGTCTCAGCAGAGACAGTTTGGGTCAATGTCAGAATGGCTGGTGAACTGGGATGCATCTGGGAACTTCCTGGTGCATACAGCACTTTGTTGCCCCTTTTCCACAAAGGGTGGAAACACAGAGATGGTTTGCATATCTGAAATGTTGATACGTGAAATGCATGAGTCAAGCCTTGAAGATAAAGGTCTAATGCAATTGCTTAAAATCACAGCAGGCTGTTTAGAACATCCTTTGCATTCAAGACTACTTTGGCTTTAAACTTTACAAATAATTTTACTAGGGAGCATTGTACTGGGTCTAGCTGGGATGGAGTTAAATTTATAGCAGCCCACATGGTGCTCTCCTTGGCATTTGTGGCTACAACAGTGCTGATCCTGCACCATCGTTCTGGCTATCGCTGAATAGTGCTTGCACAGTGGCAAGGATTTTTCTGCTCCCTCCTCCAGTGAGTAGGCTGGGGGTGGGCAAGAGATGGGGAAAGGACATGTCTGGAAGATCCAAACAAAGGGATCAATAAAAGCTCAGGGAAAGGAGGTGGAAGGGGATATACTCGTGGTCATGGTGTTTGTCTTCCCAAGCAATGATTAAGCATGTTGAGACCCTGCTTCCCAGGCAGTGATTGGACACCTGGCTGCCAATGGGAAGTAGTGAATTAATTCCTCTCCTTGCTTTTGCTTTCCCTATTAAGCTTAATCCATGAGTCTTTTCACCTTCCCTCTATTTTCTCCCCATCCCATAGAAGAGGGAAATGAGCAAGAGTCTGGGTAGGTGTTTGTCTGCTGGCTGAGGTCATCACAAGCATTAGAAAATAGACACTTAGCTCCTGTTCCAAATAAATATTGGTCATCTTGTTTCCCTGTATGAGGTTACATTTTTATGGCGGAATGTTCCTGTACTTTTAAATTTTCCTTTGAATTCAGTTTTTTTCTGAATAATTAGTTAAGGAGGCAATGCCGGCATCACAGTTTGCTCTGATTGTCCACACCAAAACATTTAACTATTTCTGCAAAGCTGGTTAGGAATGACATGCTTAAGAGCATGGGATTTAAATTGGCATTTCAGAGTTAATGAGATGTCAGAGAGCTGGTATCGATTCCCTTCCCTAATTCAGGAGGCTGGTGCAAAAAAGGTTTAAAGAGCCACTCCTGGACTACACAGACAGCCCTACAGGAGCAGTTTAAAACTGTGCACTCGTATAGAGTCTCTGTCCACCTTTTTCATCTCTTGCCGTTGCAAGCCACCTTATACACACAAGGGTCCTTACAGGAGAGGTCTGGCCTCCCCGGGAGGATGGCTGAGCAGCTGGCCAGGAATATGCTTCATCTTTATTTGCTGTCTCATCCTTTCACTGTGTCCTTTCTAGGTAACCTTTTATGAGCCCCTGGGCTCAGAAGCTTCAGCTCCATAAATACAACTCCCAACTTGCAAGAGCCTGATTGATGATCCCCAAAGAAGTTTTAGTTTGCCATTTTGCAGCAAGTTCAGCCTTGTCCAGCTGCTGAGCATACATACCAGTGGTGTACTCACACCAGTGTATAACACAGTTATTTATTGTTATTTTATTATTTCCTTCTTTTCAGCTTCCCTTTTGCTTTTGCTTGTGCTTCCTGCAGTTTTTATAGAAAGGGATTTTTAACAGGTGGGTGGACTGATTCCTTATTAATTGTGCTTGCTCTCTCTAATGATGGGTATTTCTAGCAGAATCCATCACTTCAATCCAAATCTTTGCCACATATACACTGAGGGAAACAAAATGCCTTTGAGATATCATATATTTGTATGGAACATTAGTAATGCAGTGAGGTAGATCACCTTCATATGTTCATTTGAAGATTAGCATCTAAATTTAGATTTATTCCCAGATGAGAATGGTTTTGTGGCCTCAATTTCAATAGCTGCTTCAATCCAAAACTACCACAGGAGTTAGTGCAATGAGAAGGCTTTGATTTGGAGCCTGGGACTGAATGATATATTGGAAGGTAGACCTCCAGCATTTAGTGGAAGTGCATAGCAGAAATTCGTTGCATGCCTGACTTTTATCTCTGTCCAGACTTTCTGTGAGCTCCCGATTCCACCAAGTTCCCCTTGATTTATGGCATGTTACTTGTAAGGTCAAGCTGTCCCTGGATAATGTAATAACATACCATTCATGTCCTTCATAGGTTTGTGGTGCTGAAAGCATGGGCTTGGTGTGGCAGCCTCTTAACTTGCCTTCAGTATAACATTCCCTGCTGTGATGTTCTATAGAGTGAAGGCCATAACTCCAGGTGAGAGATCTGTTTTGGGCTAGAAGCATTACCCTGATTTACTGTCAGTCCAGCAGTACAGTGACAACATGTCCCAGAAGGGTTGTGATTGTCACTGTAGAAGAGCTGCTGTTACAGCTTTTCTCAACACTCAAATTTATGAAGCATTTGCAAGTATATGGGGCAGACTTGCTTAGTTACTCTTGTGTAGCTTATGAGAGGGTCTTATGCAGCATGAAAAGCATAAGGAGGCAATTCTTTAAGGCATCTGTCTTTCTATATTAAGTTAATAACCTCTGCCCCTTGTATATGTGTGTAGCCTCCATCAGGAAAAACAGTAATGAATTTGCATACATCGTGATCTCCCTGTATAATGTCAACAGAAGCCTTTGATGAATGCAGCTTCTTAATTAGATGCTTGAGCAGGAGATTATTAATCCATTTGTCTCAAATTCTACTTGTACCAATTGCTTGCTGTTTTATGCCTAAATTTATGATCATAGTTATCTTCCTAGAACAGTTAGAGTCATGCTCATAAATTAATGCATTTCTGGGAACTCAAATTATTGTATTCTTATTTTTATTACTTTTGTCAATAAATGTACGTGTCAATATTCTGAAAGACTCACTCCATCAGCCAGGTGTACCCTGCAACATAACCATTTAGCAATTGCAGCTCTAGGTCATTTCCATGGTAGTAACATCTGACCTGTAAGAAAAATGGGGTTTGGCACCAGTAAGGGGCTGATTATCATGGCAAAGACTGGTCTTTATGTGGCAGAATTACTGAGTGGGCATGATTTGTGGACCTGCCAGCTTTCAAATGCATGTTAAAAACCATAAGCTTAGGTTGTGTTAGTAATGTATGATTACTAGTGATCCTATAGATCTAAAACTCAATCCTAGCAGATTCAGGGAAAGCCAATCCATTTGCTAAAAGAGCATGGAGTTGCCTGGATGACACACACTTGTCTGGATATAGCCAGGGATTCTTTAGAAAATATCCTCACAGCAGACAGGTTTTTTTTTTTCCTTTGAACAGATTGAATTGGCCTAGTTGGCAATTCATGGTGTGTACTGCAATGGCTCCATCTACTGAAACAACTCATAAATCACTCCAATCTTGAGAAAGCTGCAACAAAAGGGATTCTTTCTCCTGTTGTCTGTGCTGTTACTGCCCTACAAGTTTCTGTGGCTAGGGTGGGCCACTTCAGAGAAGACTAAGAATATTTTGCTGTTTCTTAGTGCACACACACCAGAGGGATGAGGTTGACAGGCAGTCAAATGACGTTCAGTCAAATGGAATAATAACTGATGGTGAATGAAGTCCCTTTCTCAGTGTGTCCCTATTTTTGTTTGGGCTGTTGTGTAAGGCTTGCTGTGTGCAAACAAAGATTTAATGGCATCATCTAAATTGTACAGTGCTATCTAGGAAGAGAGAAAGGTATTAGAGTGAGGAGTATTTTCTGCTGTTTTCTATGGGTTTAATTATCTATTCTTGCCACTATTAAAAAATACAAACAAACCCTACCACAGTTATTTCCTATTCTAAATACAGTGGCAGTCAATAGCTCTTCTGGCACCTATGAGCTCACGTGTTGCCAAACGATTGCTTTTCAGTGGTGTCACTGATGTCCTAGCTGACAACATGTTCCGGTTGCCCTTTCCAGTGCAGAGTTTCCAGTGAAGATCCCTGTATCTCACTGATGAACAAATTCAGACTGGGATGAAACTGGCTGCTCTCATCCGTTTAGTTCTAGGAAAACCCTTCATGACAGATACTGAATCTATGTTGACATGCAACTGGGCTGAGTTTAGTCCCAAGTATGTATAAAATAAATTATACCTGCACAGCTGACTGACATTGCATCATATTTTGGAAAAGAGAAATTTTTTTTTCTGTGTCTATTTTGGATGTATCTGTCAGGATGTATAAACAGATATCTGCTGTCTGATTCGCAAACATAGAAGAGTTTCTTGCACTGTCTGCACTTGGGAAGCTATGGCAACTTGGTGTGTTAGCTTCTGCTTCACATTTATTTTTTTCTCTCCTTAGTTGGAGGGCTGCCAGCCTTGTCTGTGAATCTCACCATTACCCTGAAACTGTTCTTGTACTACCAGGTATGGTGGCATAGCTAGGGGAGAACCATGTCTTTCCAGAGAAACTGCCGGGACACAAAGCCATCAGGCCTGAGTACTCTTCCATCAGTGTGACTGGAAGCAGACTTTAAAAATTGCGATCTGCTTATGCGTGGGCTGAGCTCAGAACTGGAAATTCTGCACCCTACAGTTTTCTAAATGCCTCCCAGTTCTGCCAAGGACGTACTTTGTGACTCAGAGAAAGTCAGTCCCCTTTTTCAGTTTCCCTATCGTCAGAGAGAGTCTTTGGGCCATGTAGAGTTCTCTGGCCTCAGCAAGACTGGACAGATTAATTAACTCGTACATTTCAAGGCATAAATTGCTATGCAGGTCCAGACTCTGCACCAGTGTACCAAGGGGAGGGTTTACGACTGACTTTGAGGGGAGGAGAACTGTGGTCTGAGTGCCCGCAAATGGACAAATCCCACAGTGATGGGGCAAGGTAATGCATAAATTCATTCCCCTCTCTCCACCAAACCTCTCTGTTTGCTTTTCTTATTAACTTGATAATATTCCTGCTCAGTCCAGGCTCAATTTTCTCCTGAGCATTGTTTGTTCCCAGCATTCTTTCTGGCAAAGCTCTTTTCCTTGAGAAAGGCACTTCGATTAATTCTGTGCTCTTCACTTGGAACTAATAGGACTCATCCGATCTGATGAGTCAGAGTAAGTTCCTCTGCATCTTTGCCTTTTGGACTGAGGGAAGCAGAGCCTCCATGGAAGACAGACACAGGATCATATAAGTAAAGATTAGGTAAAATGTATGCTCAATGTGCCTGATGCAAGTTGGATAACTAATTCAGTGTAAAAGTGGGCCTTTTTTGCTAATGGGGAATAATGGCTAAAATTATTTCAGTTCCTCTGCCTTTGACAAATTTGAAAGCAGTGTTAAGCTGATGCTGAGATTTTTTTTTTAATACCACACTACATGCTTCTTTTTAGTCAAAGTTTTACTTATTCTGCATTTTGACCTCTCTCTTCTTCTTAGATTCTTAAAAATCTTTTTTAAGTTAGCATGCCATCTTGCAAGAAAACCCTGCTTTCTGATTAGACTACTAGGATTTTGTGAAGCACATAATATCAAAGGGGAGATTTTTCATTTTTTCTTTTAAATTGGCCCAAGAATGATAGTGTCAGATCCAGGCTCCCCATGTTGCTGGTGCATGGCATCAAAGAAGTCATTTATGCCAAAAGTCAAAGAGCTACCTAAGTGCCTGACTCAGAGCCAAAACCTTAGAGACAAGAGGAAAAGATGCTGAAGAGGACCTCAAAACACAACTAAGAATTTGTGCAATGGTCTGGCTGTTCCTCTGTGCCCCATTTTAAGAACAGGACAGCAGGATTGTCCTAATTCCCAGTTGGGTTAAGAAGGTACACCAGTGAGAGACTGTGGGTGTTCAGAGTTGGGGGTGGTGGAAGGGCCCATTGAATCCCAGAAGACAGAGGGAAGGGATCCCTGATCCAGTTTGCTGGGCACCACCCAGGGATCAAAGCAAAATCAGAAGGGGATAAAATATTCATGCTGATACCATCACCTTGGGTTCATGAGAAGTTGACTGGTGCAGTGTCAGCCATTCCTGGTTATGTAACATCATCTGTGACCTCAGATTCACCCGATCCCTATGATCCCTTTTCTGCTTTTTGTTCACAGCAGAACATTCCAGCCATCACTCCAGGAAGAATGAAAGAGGACAGTCAGAGCAGATCATGTACCCAGTGAACCTGAAAATAAAAGGTAACTATTCATCCTTTTACAGCAGTTACCTTTTCTCTGTCAGCAAAGTAGGATTTTTATAACAAATCCTACATTAAGTTGCTGAGAGAGGCTAGCTGAAATTGGGTAGCTTCTGCTTCCACCAAATGAACAACTGTTGCTTTCATAATCTCTTAGATGTGATGTTCCTTTAAAATCAAACCTTTGTTGGAAATCACTGGTTTTAGAAGTGACCTAAGATTGACATCTTCAAGCTTGATGTTGTATATTTGACATCATTTCAGGTATAAGAACTTACTGCTGTTTCTTCCTGTTGGGTCTCTTTTTGTGTGTATGTATCTTTCACTAGGAAATGGAGCCATAGGAAAAAAAAATCCAAATAGAAAGCTTTTTTATAACATCAAAAATATTGGTGGCTAGTGGGTATTCCAGGGCACATGAAGTTCCTGGAAACATTTTTAAACTTGTCTTTTTGATGGCTGATAAAATTAATTTGTATCTTTGAAAAATACTTTCACTTGGACTCCTTGGGTGTTGTGGAGCTTTTTATGTTCTGCAAGTCAGGATATCCAGTTAGGTTCCTAAATGGTAGCCTAACATTAGATATCCATTTACTAAAAATTCCCAAACTCTTTGTCAAGAGTTTTACATGTGATGCAAGTCTCAGAGCCCTACAAGTCAACAAGCAAGCCAATCTGTTTCGTAGCACACCAGTGACAGTGCCTGCACACTGCACAGCCACATCAGTGTGCACTTTGATCTACTGGTGCGGAGACCCTGCTAAGGGGATGTATTTTTCTCAGAAGCTCTCTTTGATGGGTTCTGTAATTTACGAGAGTTGAGCTCTGTGTCTGCTAAATTCCACAGTACAAACACTGTATCAGCTTTTTTAGCACGAGACTTTGGGGTGCTCTACCTTTACACAGTGCAGGTTTTGTGTGAAATGTGACAAGGCAGCAGTCAGGCAGTCACATTTACAAATGCAGTGAATTTGATTTGCCATGCAATGCAATTTAGGCTTATGAGGCTCTTTCAACTTTGTCCTTAGATCAAGGTTATAAATTTGATGAGTCCATGGGCACCTAGGATATGCAAAAATAGAGAACAAATTCTTCTTCTCTGCCCCACCCTTTAATATCAAGAACATTGTCAATGACTTCAACAGGCCAGCAATCACCCTATGTCAATACAGTATAGATACTATTTCCTCTATCCATGTCATTCAGTGTCACCCTGTCAATGATGCGGTCCAGCACTTGGCACCATCTGCATCTCATTCTGTTTACTACCACATTATTAATTCTTAAGGGAAGCCTAAAGTCCCTGTTCTTCTTTTTATATGAAGTTAACTTATGGCAGGGATCCAGTGATATGCTGGTCATGGTTCTGTGCAGTCACAAGAGGATGTACACGCTCCAGGGCTGGGAATGGTCTTCATAAAGCCCAAGGCTCTGCTTAAAATTGGTATATCTATGTTGGTTTCAACAACACAATGACTCCCATCTTTTTTCCAGCTACACCTAGTGAAACCATGACAAGGTAAGCACTGATACAGCACCCAGAACCCCACAGAAAAAGCTGGGGTCTGAATGTTAGATTGTTTTTTCACTAGACTTTACACAAGAGAATGATGTGGTATTTCCTTTCTTTCATCCCAGACTTATATCACTTTCTGCTAGCCCAGACACTTTGCTATCACTTGAATTTCCCAAGAAATTCACTCTGCAGACACAACTCTATCATTAGGAGGTTCCTGGAAGTGGTAAGAAAATTACACTGCTCTTAAACCCGTCAACTGAGACTCTCCTTGAATAGTAACACTTCTTGTATTGAGCCATGAGAGTCGTACCAAGGTTGACATTGCTCCCTTGGATGTGTGTCAAACATTGACTTACCACACAGGCATATTTCTCCCAATGTTTGACAAACAGCAGGAAGTTATTTCTGATATTACAAAACTGTTTTCTTAACTCTCTGGGGCCCTGGAGGAGTAAACAAATTTCCTACAGATTGTATGTGCCGTCTGCTCAAAATGCAGCAATTACCAGAGCTGTCTGCTTTCCTTGTGTCCAAGTCCAACAGGGATGCAATTACACTGTGAAATAATGAAAATTTCAGATATCACACAGTGGTTTTTTGCTAATCATGTGGATTTCACACAGTCTTTTCTAATCCCTCTCCTCTATTTTAGGATATTTGAATGGAAGTTACTATTTGATCATCATAGATTAAACTTTAAAGGGCCTCTTGAAGGATCTGTTAATTTCCTAGTGATGATCTGAAGTGTGTGGGACTCTTTCACCTCCTGTCAATGAACCAGACCAAATTAAGCCTCCCGGTCTAGCAGCTCATCACAGCTCCATTGCCCCAGACAGGCAAGGCCAAGCGTTGCCTGTTTTCTGTGTGGGCAACATTCATGGTGAATGTTCTGAAATAGTGACAGTGAGAAGAATCCTTGCACTGAGATGCTGACAACTTGTGTTAGAGTCAGTAGTGAGCTGGGATGTGTGCCAGCCTCTGAGACCTTCATGGGATGGCTGAAGCATAAGCAATTTCAGTATCAGCTAATTATACTTGAAGACACTGTGGTGGTTGTGGTACCGAAACACAAAATAGATGGACATATGGAGTGATGCCTCAGGATATGATGATTTTAGCGTGAGGGAATCAGTGAAGGGCTTTGAAGATTCTTCTTGGTTTCTTTGTGGATATTTCTCTTTCATCTCATGCTGGTGCTATTTCAACAGGTATCTTTTTTTTTTGTTTAATGTTAAAACCCAAGGAATCAGTTGTCATGTGTAACAAGAACTGCAGTTCTTACCATCTAACACTGTAGGAAAGTTCTGGCTGACCTGCACCACTTTATTCTCCTAACTGGCTCTGCAACTACCTTAATGCTCATGTTCTGTGTAAGTGGCTCACTTTATCATGTCTGTAGCTATACTCATCTCCTGAAACATGGCAGCTACCTCACAGATGATGATTCCAGTGCCTACTCAGTGTAAAGGAAGGAAAGGACAGACACTGGGATCAGGGGAGCTCCCTGTCACATTTTATGGCCCACTAGGTGACCCTTTCTATCTCTGTATCTCTGGTTTTCTCTTCTCTGTGAAAGGCTGTAACTTTTTAAGGTACTTTGGGATCTGCAGAAGAAAAGCATTGCAGCTGCTTCAATATAAATAATTCTTTCCTGTGCTCCCCATGGCAGTCTCCCATCAGCTGTCACCTGGCTTGTCTGGGATCTGTTGCAGGATTTCTCCAGAAGCCTTTCTGCCAGCAGCTGAGAATAATACAGCTCAAATCTTTGTTCAAAGATTTGAGGGAGCATCAAGTATATTTTTCATGCCAGTATAAGTATGATATAGTTCTCATAAAGCCCTCACTGTAAATAAAGCACTTAAAATAGCTATCCCTGTAAGCTGCTCACCTTTTTCACACAAGAGGATGTGCTGTGGATGCTCTTCACTGTTAATATATCCCAGCAGAATTTTTTTCTGTCTTTCTGTCCTGGGTAGAGGAGGCTGGAGGATTTTGTCCTGGTGCTATTGGCCTGTGCCATTTACACAAAGGGGTTTGAGTGGTAAAGGCTTTACAGCCATCCTTGGTGCTAAGGGAAGGAGCCACCCATGGGTTATCTGCTGGATGTTTGCCAGTGTCAGCATCTCATCAGTCCACACGGGCTCATATGCAGCAGAGGACACAGCTGTGTTTTCTCCTCATAGCAGACACAAAATAATTCTAGGGCCTTCCAATCAAAATTGTCTGTACCTTAAGACCTCTAGTCTTTCTTTCAGTGGATTTTAACAAATATACATGAATAAGTGAAGCTTAAAATATAAGCAAATCATGCCATCTTATTTTCTTTAAGCATATTCTATTTCATGCTATTGCTAGAGGTAAATTCTAGTCCATTTTATTTCTGCAGGAAAGAGACTCTGCCTTGCTTACAGGATGCATCTTGAAATGAGCAGTAAGGTCAATCTATCTGCTTTTTTGCTGAACAGCTTGTCTGATGTATTTTTGTTACAGAGTTCACATTGCAGCTTAAAACAAAGTGGGGCAGGGAATGCAAACGTGTTAGTTCTGTTTCCTCTCAATACTGTCAAATGTCATTCATTGCCCTTCATGGTAGCACCACTGAAATGCCTTCATACAAAATACTAATATCAAAAACAGTGGATTTCATGGAGTCTCTGCTTAGTGTCTTTTGTGAGAGTCATTACTTTGAGTAGGCTATTTCATCAGTTTTGATGGGGGAGAGGTGTGAATAAAAAGGGATTGAAAAGCTATTTTGCACTAGAGAGTACCAGAAGTACTTTGCACTAGAAAGGCTTTTTCAGAAAAGAGTATTTTGCAGTATTTCTTAAAATCTGCTCTGGAACTTAATTTCCTATCTGGAGACCATTTAATTTCCAGCTCTTCCCTAGCTTCCTTTTGGGATGTTGTTTCCTGGAAGTGTAACTCTGGTGGTTTGGGATCAAAATGTGCTATCTGGAACAGCAGTATTGTGCACGTCAAGATGATCCTAAGAAACAAGACTTTAAGCTACCCTGTGTAGGCTGGGAAGTGATAGGTTATACTGCCTGGAGCCCATGGCCCACATTCTCAGCCAGCTTCACACAATGACTTGTAGTGACACAGCCAGGAAGAGAGGAGCACACAGAGGCTGGGCTAAGAAGTAGAAACAGCATCTCTTAGAGCTGAAGACAAAATTCCAGCAACTATTTAGCAACTGCATCCCTTCTCCAAACACTTGTGCAGAAAGAACTGTCCCATCTGTAAGGGAACCTTTTATGGTATTTCCTTCTTCCCTGTTTTAAGTCTTCCCACTTCAGGCATGTCACTTCCCCTGTGCAAAGCCTCTCAGCAGTTCCCCAGCTGCTGGCACCATTCTCTGTGGGCCTGCAACCATTACACAGTAATTTAGGAACAAAGCTGCTGCTCAGGAGGAGTTACTGCTGTAAGCTCTACTTACCTTTATGGTGGATGATTGCCCACCCAATCACTTGTATTATTTTAAGTGGACTTGGATAAAGATACAACAACCAATTTTATCTCTGAACTTTCTGCTGGAATTAATGGGCTGCAACATTTGTATTGACTCTAGTGGGATTTATCTCTTGTGATTCATTCACTGCTCTTTTCTGTATCTGAACCTTTTCCAATCTATCCAATACGTATAGGGAACGAGCCCAGCTCTGCTCTCTCTCCTGGTTACACGGTGCTCTTTACACTCCCTTCAGATTATTAAATTCCATTATCCTTATGAAAGAGTGTTACCTGCTAGAATTCTGCTCAGGGCCTAGCTTTGAAAACATCTAGGACAGCATTCAGAATGCATGCTCCATGGGACTGCCAGACACTGACTTCTTATGTGGCAGCTTTCCCTGATAAGCCTGAATCACCTGCCATCCTCATCACAATGTGAAACACTACTCACTGGGAGGACTCATTTACAGGTGGTCTGGGTAGAGCCCTTACACATTTGTCCTGACTCTTAAAATATTTCCAGCTTTTACATGCAGATGTGAACATAAAAATACCTGGCAATGAAGGCCTGCAAGTTGGCCTTGGAGGACTGTAGATCTTCAATGAACAAATCTTGTTAATCTTGAAGAAGCAGCTGCTACCCTTGGCTCATATGTTTTTACTCCACTACCTTGTACGCCACTGTCAAGACATGAGGATTGATTTGTGTTTGTGTGCCCTGATGTGCAGATGGGGTTCAAAGGAGCTGAGAGTCTTATTATATGCAAGTTTTCACAGCTAGATTTCATCTCCTTTCCTTTGCTGCTGCTTGCCTTTCAAGCTGTGCACCTGCAACGAATCATAATGCCAACAAAGTCCAGACCTTTCTTTGCATGAAAGTTGAGCCAGGTGCTGCTGACTGCTGAAACCATCAACAGGTTTTCCGAGAGCATGGCCAACATTGATGTCAGGCAAAAGAAGTGAGATGTCCTTGTTTAACATTAGTGTTTCTCTTAGAGCAATCACCCAAGTGCATGTTTAACAGTACACCTTGACATTGCACCCTGATGTGTTTAGTTATTTTCCTTGCTGCAATACAATGCTTCAGCATGCTCCAGACTGCGATAGCAAAGACACCTCTGGGGGCTGTGAGGAGCAGCTTTTGCCATTTATTAATTTCTTGTCTTACAGTGAGGTTATTGCAGGTATTTTCTGAGTTTACCTATCTTTTTCCTTACCTCTAGCTCATTTTCTTCCTTTACTCTGCCTGATACAGGCAGCAGAGGACCTTGCACAGCCCTACAAAGTACAACACCCTTCCCAGTGTTGCAGTTTCATTTTATTGGGATTTTCATCTTGTTTGAAGGGTTTTCCTGCTTCCATGTTTCTGCTGAAAAACTAGGTGGTGTTTATCACTCTTCTAATCATGACAAGTTTCCAGTATCTCTCCTTCTTTGGTTCCTTGCAGTTTTGCAACATTTAACCTTTTAATTACATCTTTCAAAAATTTTTTTTATGCCATCATGTCACAGGATCTAATGACAGCTGTCAAAGTCACTTTCCAAATTGGTCTTTTGTTATGTCATTAGTCTCTCCTGCCTTAGAACATTCTCCTTGTGTTAAAAGTGCCTTTTCTGTCCCTCTGCTTTTTTGTTGTTGTTGTTTTGGATTTTTGGTGGGTTTTTTTGGTTTGGTTTTTTTTTTTTGACAATGCCAAAATCTTTCCCTGTTTAGACTCAGAGCAGAAAATTGCAAGCCCCTCCAGTGTATTCTTAGCAAACAGCCAGCAGATCAGCACAGTGAGGTGCAGACAACGACGTGCCTGCCTCAACAATGCCTGAAACCTGCCAGACATGCACTGGTTCCAGTTAATCTTGCATTACACGGTGCTAAGCTCAAGCTGATGTCACCTCTTGGCTCAGACTGGCTCTAACTTCAAAGTTTGCCCCGCTTTGGGTAGGAAGCCGAGCCCAGTGACCTCCAAATTATTCCACGATTCATTGCCACATTTACATGGCTGCATGACTCCAAGACAGAAGGTGGCTTGTGTACATGCTCAGATCATTATCTGAGCATGGGTAGTTTCTCAAAAGAAGGTTCAAAAAATCACCCAGGCAATTCCTGTCTGATCCAGAGATGTGTCAGGGGAATGACTGTGAATTCCGTGGAAGACGAAGTTTAAAGCCCAAAGTCCCGATACCTCCATCTGCTTTTCCTGTGAAACCATTTACAGAATGGGTTTTATGCTATCTCATATTTCCTTGCTTGTAGCACCAATATTGGTATACAAGAAGTAGTATCTTTAGTCTCGTGTAACTGCATTCATGCTAGGAGAATAATATTGGTATAGATCATGATAATTAAAGTGTTACAGATTTTGTACACATGCAGGGTTCAGGTTGATAATACTCCCTGAAGATCATGCTGTGTTTAATGCACTAGCATTTCTGTACTAGAGGTCCTGGGTAAATGTATTTGGTGTTATCCAGTTCACTTAATAAGGGCTTTTTCTCCTTAAAATTTAACAAATTGCACACAGATTTCCCATCACAACCAGGCATCCCACATCATCCATGCCTGGAGAAGGGGTCTGAGGACCAGGAGCAGAGGCCAAAGCTATCTCTTAGTTAGCCTTGTTCCCCTAAGGGCTCTGTGTTTCTCATGCTCTCAATTCCAAAATTATCTCATTACACACCATAGACCTATATAGCTTTGCAATTTACTCATAGTACTTTGTGGATTTATTTATATCTGAACCATTTTTATTTGTCATCTTTTATATTAATGTTGTATTTAAAAGCTTCTCATGGTGCTTGGCCTGCAGATGGATACTTTAAATCAAGCTGATGTAAATCTCTCTATAAGAACGGTTGCTCTGGAAAGGGCACATTTAGATTAGATTATATTTAAACTGTGCTGAAGGAGTGGAATTGAACCAAGAGAGGAGGATTGGTTTTACAGCCTGTTTTTCCAGTAAGTGGCAAATCATTTCATCTGGTGTATCGATGCTTTCACTCCTTCCTCAGTTGCCTTGGAGAGTTGCTGCAATTTGGAGACTGACAATTTTACTGAGGCCGGTGTCTTTCTAGTGAGGTGTCTTTTACCTCTTGCAAAAAAACCGTGCTTTATTGGAAATAAGACTGCTGGGTGATGTGGCTTAGGTTTCTCAAGAACTGTAAATTAGTTTTCAAACAAGAACACTGATTAGCTGGTGCAGGTCTAATCTGACAGACCTCTAGCATGACTGAATGCTGCCTTAGAATTTAATCAGTCAGATTCAGTAGGAAATACATGTTTGGCAAAAGCAAGATAAGGCTTTTAGAAAACAAAGCCACACACCTCATGTATCTCACTTTTAGGGTTGTCATTTATATCCTTGAGGAGAAGACAGTAAACATTAGCGAGATGGTGACAATGACTTCCTACCCATTGTGGTACAAATGACTGCAGCTGATATACATTGCTGACATTAGGAGTAAACGTTAACTTTTGCTTTCACTGTTTCTTCAGAAGCAGTCCCTTGATTTGTGCAAGTAAGGTATGGACAAGATCCAAAAATATCAAATCATTGCCTGTTTTAGCTGAGTGTATAATCCTGTACCTAATACTATTTTAGCCTCCGTGTCTTGTTTCCATTAGCATCCCCATACAAGGAGATGGATCTGTTAAAAAAAAGGTACCAGACGTTTCTAAATGGAGCTACCTTCTTAGTGTTCACTGGATTTTCTATAGTGTGAGCAATTTTTCCAGTGCAGTTGGCTAAGAAAAGCTGGAGAACTTGGTATCACTAACAGATGGCAAGGAGTCAGCAGCTAAACAAAAATCAGTGCATATCCAACAATTGATCCCTTGATTAGAGCTGAAGTTATTCAGAAACTTTCTGTAGTTCACAGTGGGGTAAAAACCACTTTCGATTGATAGAAAGTTGATTATTTTTAAAAAAATGATACAATACTTTCTCAAAAATTCATTTTGGTTGTGCTTGTTGTCTGTTTGATTTTGAAATGTTTATTTAACTTTCAAATAAACAATTTTATCTTCTTTAGGGGTAGATGAATTCATTATACTTTAGTCAGTAAAAACCCATTAATATAGTTTAATACTATTTGCACATATATGTACAGACATATATTACATATTTATACATTCTTTGGATACATGTTCACCATATATTTCACTAATTATTCTAATTTTTTTTAAGTATATTTAAAAAATTAAATGTTGATGACACAGAAGTTATAATGTGGATTTCCACAAAGAAAAGGAACACTTATTGAGCTAAAAGGGAAACAGGATCTGCAATGTATTAAAGAATGGTGTTTGACCCGAGATAGATATAGATGATGTAGATATAGATGATATATAGATACAAATATAGGTATTTATGTAAGAAGTGATGTTAATAAAGTTGATTTTAATCTCTCAAGTAGTGTCACATTAGTCAAGAATACAGCCCTTTGCTTTCAAACATCATTAAAAAAATTGTCAGACACACTTGAACTTATTAATAACAAATGTTGATATTGTAGTATTACTGTACATGAAAAATAAAAATCATCTACACATGCAGCAGGTGCTATGTCAGGTCAGGGTGCAGGTCAGACCTGCCCCGCTCCCTGATCGCGGTGGGAGAGGGGAAACCCTGTGCAAATGCAGCCCTGGTCAGTGGGATGCTGCATAGCAGGTTTTGGGCTGTATCATTGCTGTCGTCTCATGTTCCAAAGTGCAGTGAGGAGCTTTGTCTCCTTGCCATATCCTCTAAGCCAAAAAGATATCAAGTGTTAAGAGTGTCTGCTCTCCTGGGATATTCACTAATAAAGCACTCTCCAGCTGGCTGCCAGAGGCTGATTTTTAAAAATAACCCAAACTCACGAGGTTACAGAATCCATTAACCCCAGGATGTGTTATTCTCCCTAGAATAATAAACATTTTTGTGAGCTAAATTACAGCTTTGACAACACTGTATGTTAGAAAATAATGATTTGGGCCCTAAGAGTCATGAAGCTGGCTTAGAAGGCATAGATTTTTTAAATGTTTTTCTTTTGTTTTGTGTTTTGGTTTTTGTTTTGTTTTATTTGTGTGTTTTTTAGGGGGAAAAAAAAAAGTTTAAGATTCTTCTGATGTCTTATTCTTAGCAATTTTAAGTTTTCAAGAAGTAGTAATTTTTTTCCCCCTAATTTAACATGGTTCCAGAGCTGGGGCTTTAAGGAAGCCAGCAAGTAGTGCAAGATGAAAACATGCCACAGTCTTCTAAATCCTGACTGTTCATTCTTAAGACAGTATAAATTAAAGTTTCTGATACAGGCATATCATCTAAGAGAACTACAAAATTAGAGCCCCCAGAGTATTATCATGAGATGCTTTGTTTCAATGCTTCATTCTCTTTTTTACCACAGAAAGCATTGTCAGGAAGATGAGCCAACAGTGCGGACTTGAAGCCCAGAAGTCCAGTTGCATCCTGGGCTGCATCGAAAGAAGCATGACCGGCAGGTCAAGAGAAGTGATTCTGTCAGTTCACCTGCTCTGGTGAGACCTCACCTGCAGTGCTGTGTCCAGCTCTGGAGTCCCTGACACAAGAAGGACATTGACCCAATGGCGCAGGTCCAGAGGAGGGCCGCAAAAATAATTGGAGGGCTGGAGCATCTCTCCTGCGAAGACAGGTCAAGAGAGTTGGGGTTGTTCAGCCTGGAGAAGAGAAGGCTCCAGGGAGACCTCATAGTGGCCTTCCAGGATCTGAAGGGGGCCTACAACAAAGCTGGGGAGGGCCTGTTTACAAAGGGCATGTAGCAATAGGATGAGGGGCAATGGCTTTAAACTAGAGCAGGGTAGATTTAGATTGGACATTAGGAAGAAGCTCTTTACTATGATGGTGGTGGAACATGAAGCAGGTTGCCCAGGGAGGTGGTGGAGGCCCCATCCCTGGAGACATTCAAGGTCAGGCTTGGTGGGGCTCTGAGCAACTTGCTCTAGTTGCAGATGTCCCTGTTCCCTGCAGCAGGGTAGGATTAGATGAACTTTAAAGGTCCCTTCCAATCCAAACCAGACTCTGATTCTATGATTCTAAGATGAAACTTCTGGTGGACTCAATGACAAGGTAATGTGTGCTGATACCTCTCATCTAAAGCCTGGTTTTACTTCTCTTCTTGCAGGAACACAGATTCTTGCAGCTGTGGCCCAGGTGGAATAGCCTAGCCCACAGATGGCTGGACAGATATGACACTGGCTTCTGTGCACTCCAATTAATGTGCTCTCTGTATGAAAGATGAAATACACTGCTGGGAAATCAGTAATATTGATCATCATCATAATCCTTTTTTAAGAATTAACTTGCTATAGGTATATCTGTCATGGCTCTGAAAGTTTGGCTCACTTGAAATTTAACTTGGAATTTGACACTTAATAAGAAAGCTTTTGTATTTTAGGACAGTCTCAAAGGAACAGCAAGGTGCTGACAGAAATTAAATAACTTCGTTAATTTAAAAGTGTCAAAGGTTCCTGTAAGCATGTGGTTTGTATTGCTTGGAACGAGCTCTTCAGGACTAGCACTGTAGCCACAGTAATCTGAATCTTGGCCCTTCTCTAGGGAGGGAATCGAGAGGGAGTCCCACTGCAGGAAACTGAAAGCAGGAGTCAATATTCCTCATCAGGGAATACATCTTACATCACCAGCTCTGCTACTTCACCACAAAAGGTGGGAAGGTTCACCTTGAGAAGGTCCAGGAAGCCCTCTGTGAGCATCTCCAGGAGCTGTCTAGGAAAGTGCTAGATTCCAAACCACTGCTTAATTTTCAGCTGGAAACTGGATCTTATTTACATCTATAAATAGCCAGAATATATTTCTTTCCATCAGTGCCTCTGGGAGACTGTTCATCATCACATGCGGGTTCAGAAAGGTAAAGAATGGTCATGTGTTTTAGACCAAAAGCCTCCAGCAGAGAGACTTGGTCACCTGTCACCCAGTGACAGCCACTGAGTGTGTGCATGTCAGGCTTGCTGCCATTTTACTGCTTGAGCAGTGTTGAAAAGGCAGCAGTGTAAATACCAAGCCTGTTGGCTGAAGAGGTCAGGACTGGCAGCATCTGTGACATTCTGACGATGACTCACCCCCTACAAAGTCACAAGCATTTTGTGGAGGACCCTTGTGTCAATCTTCTAGTGATATGAGCTTTCGCTGAACTTAAAAAAGTAGTTCATAAAATCAGGTTCCTGGGGCAAATAAATCCCAAGCCAAATAAATGGCCTTGTGTATTTTCATAGCATCCGGCTAAGCACTTATGAGAACCAAAAGCAAGTTGCTTGTTTTCTGTTCCCTCAGTATGGACAGAAAGCCTGACTTAAGGTCTGGTTTTTTAAGTTCTTATCCTCCTGTATCAATAGGTCTCTGATGTGTGCAGGGTAAGAGATGCGATGGAGGGGTTAAGACAGATCCTGTATTGAAGTGTTCAGGTCCGGGCAGTGTGAAGGTTCAGACTTCATTTCAGAGAGCAGTTCAGAGCAGCTGTCTCCCTAGCTCCATCACTCAGTGCAGGGGTCTTGTAAACAAACCATGTTTCCACAAGTCACCTAAGCTTTGTGCAAAGATGTTCCCCTCACTTGTTTGTGTGCATATTTGGAGCAGCTCCTTTGGCTTCGGTGGGCTGATTGATATCAACTGGGTTATCTTACTCTGTGTGATTAATCCTGATGTTAATGACTTGCAGTGTACTAGGAACAATTTATCAAGCGTGTTCCTGTTTTTCTGTCCTCTGTAAACAGACACGTCTACAAGCCCTTACTGCATCGCATCATAGTTATGACAAGTGGCAGGCCCAGCTGGCTTTGTTCCTTCTCTCGACGTGTTTCTGCGAGGTAGGTCACAGGAGCAGCCATCGTGGTCATAGCCATGACCTCTCTCTCATTCATGTAAACTCATCGCTTTATGTGAAGTAGCTAAGATCACGAAGTTTGCTCTAGTTGCCTACAGATCCCAACCTAAGATGGGTGCCTTGTGCTGAGACCGGCATCTAGACCAAAGGAATAAGATCTGGGGTTGTGAGGTAGCTAGCAAATGCTTTTAGATACTGATGTGAGTTCTAGTGAGAGGAGTCACATTGCAAAATAACACTCGAGCTTCACGAACTGATTAGATTAGCACTCCAGCATGCTTGTGTTAGCAGTGCTGAGTGGTCAGGTCCCTGCTGCATTAGTAGCTTGAGTGCTTGCAGTTCTTGACCTTCCACCCATGCTGACAATCTGCAAGCCTGGGTTCAAAGTAAACTTTAGATTAAGCTAGAAAATTCAATGATTAGAGGAGAGACCTTTAGCTGACCTTTGAAGAATTTTTTTAGTTTCCCAGGACCTAGGAAACAGTAGCTGGGAAACAGTGTGAGGTCAGTTAGAAGGTGAGCACACCTGGAGGAAAGTGGCACTGTGGCAATTCAGCAAGTGTAAACAGGCTGTGCCAGACTCTGCCTCCCACTACAAAATATCTAGTACCCAACGGGCAGAGTTGTTCATAAAAGTATGTGAGCTGCGTCTTGGCCTTGGCCAGCTTTCTGTCACAGGTCATAAATATGACCCCATTTTGGAGTGCAAACCATTGCCTTGGTCATTGGATGCTCTATCATCTTCTGGAACATCTACTCATATTTTTGGGCATCCTGCAGCTTTACAGGTGGTAGAACAACCCAGTTCCCACAGGGGTTATGTATCTGTCACACAAGAAAATTTAGGGAACTCTCATATCTTCACATCAATGAGGCAGGATAGCTGGATGTAGGCAGGGATGAAGGCAGAAACTGGAAGAGCCATTGGACTGCATGGAAGCTCCTCCTAGGACAGAAGAATTTGTACTACAGATTACACCATCATTTAAACCAACAACATTGCTTTATGACTTCCAGCTATTGCTCTGGGGAAGCCCTGGGAAGCCATTGGTGCCCTAATCCAAGGCAGGGACTGGACTGTTAAGGAAACTTATCTTTGTATAGTCCTGATCCCTGCTGTTTAGACCAATGTGATGGGACCATCAAAAAAAACCAGGTAAACAAAGCTGGAAAAAATCATACTTGGGACAGATATCCTGGTTGGTAAGCTCAGTGGGAACAGCGCCATAGACTGGTGGCCTGGCAAAGCTGTGAATCTCAAGGTTTTCTTTCCCCCTTTGAATTCCTTTTAACTGAGGTTTCCCTCCCATATGAAGAAAACCTGTCAGTGAAGTCCCACTAGTATTGAACCTTCCATGCTCACTCAGCTACACTTCACCTGCTATTGAGCAGAACCAATACAAAACATGATCACACAGGACAGTGCATGTTAGACTCTTGATCTCGTCAAGTATTTAATTGCCACCTCACTGAAGAGGTTCTGGTTTGGGATGTTTATTGCTGTGCTATCTCAGGTATGGGAAGGTTGCCATTAAAAAAGAGGAATCTGCCAGCAAACATAGATCTATCAGGGCACTTACCACAGAGCTCTTGCTACTGTTATTTTAATGATATTTAACAATTAAAGCACAAAGATTGTCATTTCAGACTGGTAGTTAAAATTGTGAATTTTGTTTTTCTGACATGCATAAAACAGGCAAGACTGTGAACTGTTGGTTTCAGGAGGGAATGCTCTGTAGCAGTGTCATTCCTGCTGTGTCATGAAAAGTGTCCTTCATTTTTGCCACAAAAAACAGGCAAGCATCCAGCATCCCTTGTTTGTAAGTCCATTAGGAAGGCACCTCCTCATTCTTTGGAGGCTTTGCCTAACATCTAGAGCCATTGGTGTAGTGAGAAAAGAGAAACCAGGTCTTTGAGCCATTTGTACCTGAACTTCCAGTCTCAGAAAATGAGACCAGAGCTGGAAGGGTTTTGTAGCAGGCCCAGTGAGGATGGACCAGCTCACCTGATCTGCAGTGAGTCTGCCACTCATCTGAAAGCTTTTGAGCATTGTCTGGGGGCAGATTTCCTCAGTGCGATGATCTGTCACACAGCAATGACTTCTAAGTGTAAAGCCTGTGACCATCTGTAATCCTTCCCATCTAATCTCTTCCAGCCTTTAAAAATAATTTCAAACTCCTTCCATTCCCACAAAGCCTGTAAATTTGGAAGCTCTTGGCCCTGTGGGAACAAAAAGACCCTTTCTTTTTCCTTTCTATGCTAGCCCGGTAAGATATAGCATTAATGGCATTTTTAATTGTTTTATTATGAAGCACACAGACACAGAGCCCTTTGGCAAGGGCACTCTTTAGAAATAAATCGAGTCATCATCCTCATAATAGAAAAGCTAATTCAGTATGGATCTGTCATCCAGTTAAAGGCATGTACATCCTTTAGGGGGTGGTGTTACTGACTGACCAGACTTCTGCTGGTAGCTCTTGTTTGCTTTTCCTGACAGATCCCACTGTCCTGCCTGTGGAAATGGCTTTTGGATGGCTGCTACAGCAACCTGCTTGTGTGGGATCAGCCTGGTCCAGGGCCCTCCTCTGATGGTGCTACTGTACTTGCAGGACTACTAAGTCATAGAAGGACAGCTTGGAGATTGTTTGTCCTCTGACCTGCACAAAACCTAGTTGACCTCTCCTTTCTGCCTTCTTCTCTACATATAACTGAGCTGACAATACAATCACAGGTTAGAAGTACCCATATCCTTTGTATACAAGAATCTACCAAGGCTGTAAAACTCCCATATGGCTACACACAGAAAAATAAGTATTACAGATTGATGGGCGTCCATAGTGAAGGTGAGGGAGTCAAGCAGAGTTCTGAGAGCTGCAAGGATCTGTGTCTTCATCACCTCTCATGTGTAAGTGGCTGAAGGGTGGCTCATCCCTGACCTGGCGTAAAGCCTCCCTGTGATATATTAGGCCAATGTAAGCAAATCTGAGACAGCAAGGTGGGTTTATCCTGGATAACCTGTTTGCACCATTGTTATAATGTTGAACAAAGGCCTTCTCAGATCTTTCCCCTTCTGCCTTGGCTATCTTAATACCTTCCATCTCTTTTTATTTGCTCTCCTCTGTTTTTATTGGGAGGGATTTCATGTGGGATGGGACTGGAAGGGATTTTAAGCATCCACTGATTCCAGTGTCCTTCAGAAGGTATTGAACCAATCTGCAAAACGTCTCTTGAGTCACTTGGTGCCCTCTCCATCACCAGGCTACTCCATGCAAACTCTGGCCAAGTGGCTCCCCTGAGCTGCACCATGGGTCATGCCAGGGAACAGTGCCCTGCCACAGCTGCTGCAGGCAACATCCTCAGCAGTCTCCATCTGTGCTTTGATAAAAAAGCAAGGTTCCCATCCAGAGATGTGTTCAAGCCATGGAGCTGGCTAAGTAAGTCATGCAGCAGATCTCATGTGTGTGCCTGGAGTCACTCACTACTGGCTGCACAGTCCCAGACCACCTTCTTTAAGGATGGCAAACACTATTGTCTCTGGGAGTTAGATGGGTCTGCTCACTTCTGCTCACTGTCTGTTGAAATTAAGTCAACCAAGAGGAACATGTTGGTGGCATTATTCTGCCACTGGAATGCTCGTACCTGACTTGACCAAGCTGGGCATGCCTTTGCCATGGGAGCCTCCATTGCAGCTGCTGCCTCTAGCACAGAACCAAAACCATCCATCACAGTACTGGAAGTCTTACAGGATTACTCACAGGTGGTTCAAATCTTGCCTTGGAAACAAACCTCACCCTAAAGGCACCATTGGCCTAAAGTTGTTTTCTCACAGAGTTCCTCAGCAAAGACAAGGTCCATCATTCCCACTGGGCACCCGGCCAGAAGGGCTGTCACCAGAAACCAGGAGTTGGGACCTTAGTGCTAAGGCCAGCAGCAAGGGGAGCAAGATGACCTTGAAACACAAAAGGAGAAGCACAAAATGGCAGTGGCTTAGCAGACATGTTGTTGCACAACAGGGAGCCAGGCTTGGGGAAGGAAGAAACACTCAGGTCTCAAACAACTCCCTGCGTGTTGGTAAAGCAAGCTTTAACCAAAGCCTTTGCACTGGCCGTGCTGCGAGTACCACACAGCGTCTGTTTTTCTAGGTGGTAAACTAAATGAGTGTGTCTCAAAGGCTTTGAAGATTGTGCTGCACAGGCTGGTTTGGCTGGGTTGATGTGGGACTGTGGGTCGATGGATTTTTATCAGATGCTTTTACTTCTTAAGTTTCCCTTGGAAGTGGGAACAATCCAGCAAAAATGAAAAATGATGGAGTACCAGGAGACACATAGTCAGGGAGATCACTTGTTTGGCTTGATCCCCTCCCATACAAGGGAGGCTTTGTGCAAGCTCACTGAAGTGCCGTGTTCAGCTCACTGTGGGCAGAGCTGGAGGCAGGCTTCAGGCTTTGTCTCTGCAGACGCAGGCTGGCCTGGTTAACCACAGGGCTTAAAACTCATTAGTTCCAAGTTTGTAGCCAGATTAGGAGGTTGTGGCTCCTTGCAAGAGGTACCCGTGTCCCAGCAGCAATGGCAAGGAGACAGCTGGTCCTTTGGGCAAAGGAAGAGGCTTTGGCTGGCCTTGGGGAGTGTCCTGCAGTGCATATGAGCTACCATTGGGGTTATGCTTCTTTGGCAGTGCTGACCTCTGAGACCTGCAAAGCAGGAAGGGACTGGTATCATCACCAAGCTGGCCAAACTACAACCTGTGGGTAAAGGACATGTGCTAGTCATGGTCCCACCAGCACCTAGTCTCATGCAGGTTGTCTTTGACGCCTGTGGATCCAGATGACGTGAAGTAAGTCAAGTCATGCTTACAGTGAGTCAGGCACCAGGCACCTCTGACTCACATAGTGCCACTGTCAGCTGCCAGCACCACCTTGGGAAGCATTCTGTTTGTGGTGACACCAGCATCTTGTTGAAATAGCCCAGCTGGTGATCAGGGACCAGTCTCAAGAGTGGCACCCCCATGGGGAGGGCAGGGGGAAACTTGGAACAGGGCTTGTCCTGGGAGGAAGAAGCACCCACTGGTAACCTGTCCCTGCTTTTGGAGGCCAGGGACTGCCCAGGGCCACAGGCTCAGGGTGGTCCCTTGGCCTGGCAGGGAAAAGTGCTACAGGGACTTCCTGATGATGCTCTTGGTGGTGGATGTAGATCCCTGCCCACTAAGGACTGTTGCAACTGCACACTGCAGCTGCAGGGATGCTGACAAAAGTGGCAGGCTGTTTGGTAAGGGACACAGCGCACCAGCCCAGACTGGGCAGCCAAACTGCTTCCTCCCTGTTCTGCTCGTCTCTGACTCCAGGCTGGAGAGAAGCCAAAACAGTTGTTGGGCTTCTGTCCAGTCCTTACAGGAAAAGATCCCTTTCACGCAGCTTGGAAGTCACAAGTGTGGCCTGAACATGTGACACTTGTCTCTCCATGAGTTGTGGGGTGTGCATCTCAGGTGCTGCTCCTGGTGCCTGGACCTCTCACACTGCCCAGGCCTCCAAGGGCATTTGACATGGCAGAGGTCAAAGATGCTCATGGCACAAAACCAAGAGGGATTTCTTTTGGTACATACCAAAGGATCAGGTGCGGGGCTGGGCTGATGGGGGCATGGGCAGCCGCAGGGATCAATGCCAGTCACTTCATCTGGGGCACACAGGGACATCATCAGCCCAAAGGCAGCCAGCCCCCTCAGTCAGTGGTGCTCTGCTGACAGTGATGAGAAAGGACCAAACTGCTGTGATCTGCCCTCCCCTTATGCCAATGAAGTCCACAGCTACTGAGTTACGGAAGGACAACCCAGCCTTTTTTCTCAAAAGGGTGATGTCAGCAACCCTGCTTATGTGCCAGATTAGAGGGACAGAGAATGTTTCCTGAAAGGTATCCTCAGTGAGGGCAGGATGAGATTCTACAGGCTGTTCCTTTACACTCCAGTGTCCCACAGCAACTGCATCTTGGCCACCACTGAGCGGACAGGACCTCCTGTGTTCACCATGCTAGTCAGGACACAAGCTGATGTGCAGGATCCACCCAAAGACTGGGAAGAGGCTTCCAGACCACCACTGAGGACAATTTAGGATGTTGGTTTCAATCCCAAGAAGGGAAAAACAGACCTGAACTCATTTGGGATGATTTATAACTCCTGCAGTGGGAAAACACTTCCTATCTCCAAAGTACGCTTACACTTGACCCAGGTGCTTGGGAAAGGGATAGTTGCTCCCTTCTTGCTGTTTTGTTTCTTTAGATAAATTAAGTGTATGCTTCTGCAGTTGGAAAACTTGCTCAATTCATGCATGCCATGTTGAAATGATTTGCCCTATATGCTCACACTGCTCCGCTCTCTTCTACTGTCAGTGCATGCTTGGAGATGCTGAACTCCCACATCTCCCAGGGAATCCCCTCTGGTTCCTCCTGCATTAAAGTGATCACCAGGACTTGCCCAGAGAGAAAGGACAGTTCCTGTGAACATGTCAGATTTGTTCACCAGAGAATAACTGCTTGTGGTGATGGAAGGAGGGGGGAGCACCCAGAGCAGAACCAGCTGACCTAGCAAGGCCTGCAGAAGGGCCATGCAGCAGAGCCTGGTGGGAACCAGCCCATGCTGGGACAGACCAAAGAGATGGTCTTACAACAGAGACATGGGTTTCTTTATCATCTCATGCAGAAATGTTTTCATCTCACTGCAGCACGCAAACTTCCCCACAGGGCTGGCTTCTTCTGCAGCTTCCACTGCCCACCTTGCAGCATCAGACATGCCTAGTGCTGGTTACCAGACATCTTGACCTGGTTCCATGCTCTGCGGTAGCTTTGCAAGGACATCTGCAAGAAGAGAAAGATGAAGGCCCTTAATATGTCCAGACAGCAGTGATATGTTATGGAGAAATCTGCAAGGCTGGAATCTAGCCTGGCCTGAGCTGCTGTAGTGCTTTGCCCCTTCACCTCCCCTCCCTCCTGTCTCTTCTTATCCCAGTGACACTAGTTTCCTTCTTCAGCCCCCTCAGCCCTCACTGCTCTCCATCTCCCAGAGACTGGCAAGACTCTCGGCACTGCTGGATAGACACCATGCAAGCCAGACCCTGAGTCTCTTAGTCCAGGGGAGCAGCTGGGTGACAAGAGATCTGCTTGTGCAAAGACAGGCCTGCAGGCTGGCTCCCTGCCAGCTCTGGGGTAGCCACAGTCAGACCCCAATTTCTGAACGCACAGCACTGGTGCTGATGGGTCAAGCCCAAATCCACACATTTCTGAGCTCTGAGAAAGGCTGGACCATGTAAGTCCACTGCAGACTGGGGCACTGAGGGGCTAAGTGCTGGATAGGTGCAAGGCCAGACCCCCATTCCAGCCACAGCTAAGCCTGTCAAGGATGAGCAGGGTGTCCAGGTACCCATCCCATGCTACCCATCCCATCCAACCCAGCCACTTCTCTCTCCACGCTGCTTTGTACATGGGGCAAGGATATGGACATGTCCTGTCACCTCCAGGCTTTGACTATGCTCCTCTGTGTTATCTCTTCATCTCGTTCCAGGCTGCAGGAGCTGGGGCAGGAGGAAAGTCAAAGATACTCTTGCAACTCTGCCATGAACTCATGTTCGGATCTTGGCTAGCCTTTCAGTATCAGGGAAGAGTCAAGATACAAGCAAGCAGGAAATGTCTGAGATCATCCAAGAGTGCTACAAACACTGGGAAGCCATCGGCGGTGCTGGAGAAGGCTGGTGCAGGTTACATACGCAGAGCTGGAATCATATTGGGCCAACAAACTTACACATGGGACAGGCTACAGCATAGCAACAGCCCAGTGGTGCTTCCTGTCAAATTACAAGCTGTGTCCTTGCCTTGGCTTCCCCTCTTTGCTCAGTCATTAAAACTCAGCCTCTGTCCTCAGGGTTTGGAGTGACTGCTGCTCTGTAAACAGGAAGAGTGTCCAGCTCTGCCAGGCACCAGTGAAACTTCCCCTCAAGAAGAGAGCTCTCGCATGCTTCCTGGCCCATCAGGAGCCAGCTCCCTGGTCCCCAGGGTGGCTGCAGGTGGACAGGCACAGACACAGCTCCACTGGCACCCCCAGCACTTTGCTGGCACAAGTCCAGGGTCCTGCACACCCAGCCCAGTCTCACTCACCTCAGCAACTGCCACCTTCCTCTCCCAAGCCTTGAGGCTGTTTTCGAGGTTGGTAACTGCCATCTTCTTCTGCACGTAGCTCAGCACAGGGGGGACGCTGTAGTCTGAGAGCTGGCTCCGCAGCTTTTGATTCACACTCTCAGCTTTGGCGCGTTGCTGCCAGAGGAATAGGGACAGAGGGCAAGGAGATCCCAGGGAAACGTCCCTCTGCTAGCTGGTGGCCAAGTCCTCCATGGAAGCAGGCTGACAGGATAAATTAAACCCCTGGCACTGGGTGGAGAAGCAGTGGGATGCATCCACCGGTGCCTCCATCCTTGCCAGGCAGCACTGCTAGGGAGCCCCCTGAACCTGTGCCCAAAGCTGTGGTGTCCCCAACAGGCTGTGTCCCCAGACTGGTATGACAGCGGTGCCACTTCCCCCTGGGGAGGACACTGTTGATGAAAAAAGTTCAAGAAAACAAAATGTTGACAAGGCAGTGGCAGGGCCCTGTGGAGCCAGGGCCCAAATCCACAAGATGGCCTGTTCTGCAAACCTGTCCATGGTCACTGGCACTGGCAGAAGCCACAGGACTCAAACCCAGAAAGGCACACAAGTATCCAGCTCATTGCTGGGCCTCAAATGGGTACTGATATCCAACATGTCACAAAAATAATCTCAAAAGAGCCCTCCCGAGTGAAGTCTCAGGGCCTCCCAAATTGCTCTCTTACCTCCTCCACCAGAGCAGCTTCTCTTTCAATTTTCTCCAGGAGCTCCTTCCTCTGGGCGATGTCTTTCATCAGAGACGTGGACATTTCCACAGTGTCCTGCAGCTTCCTCTGCAATAGAACAGGACAGCATCAGCAGGCACAGTGGCAGCTCCCAGCCACTTGCAAAGCCATCCCTCTGCTCCTCTGGCTTGGTTTCAGCTCTGCTCCCAAGGGAGCTCTGTGGCAACACTTGTCCACTGCGGAAAGCAGTCATGCCCTAGTCACACAGCTCCCGTTTCTACATGATGTCCTCTGATGTTCCAGTGCAGCACAGCCCTCAGCACAGCTGCTGGCCTTTAGGTCTGACCCAGGCAGAATGGCTGATCAGCAAGAGGCATACACAACACCTGAGAAGCACTTTGCACTGATAAGAGCAGAGACTCAGAGTGATGGCTACAGCTCATGACATCTTTTCAAATGTCACACGTTTTGTAAAAAAAATGTATTTTCCTGTGCAAGTCATCAAGAAAGCTTCTTCCTACTCGAATTTTCCTCTGGGGTGTGAAATTCCCATGCTGTAAAGCATGGACCACATGGTCAGGCTGCTGCAAAACAGGAATGAAGGCACTGCTGCTTTTAGTGTGTCAGGGAAACCTCTCAATCAAGCTGCTAAGTCAGTGGCAAGGCAGAGAGGTTTTCTGCATCCTCTGAGAAAGCGAAGGAAGCAAGAACTGTTAATCAGCTTGTCTGTGACTCTCAGAAGTAGAAGAAAGGCAAAATGGAGGTTCTGGGTAGTTCACTCACTTTATAGAAGTTGAGGACTTGGACAGTCTTCCCTGAGGTCTGTTTTAGCTGCAGCAGCTCCTGGTTTTTTTCATCAATCTTGTCCTGGTACTGGGCATTTCTAACATGCAGCTGCTGCAAACGAACCTCACAGAGTGTCTCTCCCATCTGCTCCTTCTGCAAACCCCAAGGAAGCAAGAGATGAAAGTTGCTGACTAAAGCCACATCCCAAGTAAGAAAGCTTTGCTCCAAGGAGAAAGTAGACCTAAAGAACAGGGTTTTCAGCCTGGCTGCAAATATGGAACTTGGGGAGAAACATAAAACATAGTGTGCTCTGTGTCCTGGCTTAGAAGGTCCAAGCAGTACAAGGCAGGTGCCCTCTGGCAAGGCTCCTGCCAGTCCTCGGGGAACTGCTCTGATTCAGCAGAAATCTTTTCCAGGGCAATAAGGGCACAAAGAGATCTGCCAGCTTCCACTCTGTGAGACTTCTGGTCTCACCCCATGCACACAGATATGTGCCAGGTCAGAACCCAGGAAGACAACAGTGCCCTTTGACAAAGGCAGCTAGGCCAGGAGCAAAGGAGGAAGGAGGGGAGGGCCATGCATCTCTACAAAGTGCAGGCCCTGCACCTGCACTGGGCTGTACTCTTTTGTTCTTCAAGAGGTCACCTAGTCCCACTTCTTGTCAACTGCTGTACACACCTGCCTGAGCTGCTGCTGCAGCTTCTTCTTATAACTCTTGAGTAAATGATTTTCGCAGCAGAACTTCACTCTCAGCAGATCCTAAAGAAAGACAGCAGATTATGGTGGGACAGCAGAGCCTGGGGAGAAAAAGAGCACCCAGGTCCCACTCCTTATGGTGCAGTTCCTTTTCATCTCATGTGCACTGCAGCCTCCACTGCCGACTTAGAAAGGAGCCCAGCAAGAAACATCACTCAGCATCACTCTGCCATGGGGGCACAGCCATGCGTGTTCCCAGGCTCTACTAAGCGCCTTGCATCATCTATGCTCATGGCTGTGCTGCAGCTCTGCAGCCTGAGGAGCACCTGGGCTGGTCACTGAAAGCCAAATGTGACAAGGACTGTCCAAAGAGACTCGCTAAGACAGTCTGAAAACATAATGCAGGCCACACAGGAGTATGGGAATTAGGGTTTTCCCCAACCAACATATTTGTCATATGATAGACCAGCCCCAAAATTTGCCATGATGCACTGACCCTCTGGCGGATCTTCTCTTCCATGTATCTCAGCAGCTTCTCAGAAGCTATGATACTGCCTTTCTGGCTGGAGATGCTGCTGCTGCTGACTTTCTCGAAGTCTCTGATGGCTTTCTTAACATCAGTCCACCAAACATCTGCTTCTTCAATTACTGCCTGTAGAAATGAAGTTACATAACAGTCAAGAGGTGCCAACTTCCATTACTCACACAGCTTTGGGAATGGAGAACACTGGGAAGGACCAGGCACGCTCTTTGCTGGCATTACTGGCATTTCTCCTGTGGGAGCACTGGAGTTTCACTCTGTGCAGCTTGGGGAGCATGGTGCAGGCTCACATGGCACTGCTACTACACTGGCTCAAAAAGAACAAGAAAAAAATCTCTCCCCTGCCTGAGCTTCAACATCTGTCACTCCATCCTGACCTACAAACATCACTGGTCTGAGTAATCCATTACAAGACAAATAACCACCCTTTGTTTGCTGCATATGCCCTGCAGCCACACGAGAAGGACAGGCCACCTGCTTCACCTCTCCTGGTCACTGCAGGCAGCATCAGTGGTGTGAACCAAACAAAAAGCTCTCCTGTCCTAGAAACTCCTGAGCATCTTGCCTAGGAGCAGGTCTTGGCAGGCAGCACAGGGTGGGCAGAGATGCTGATACAGCCACAAGGAGACTGCCGCAGGAGCACAGTCTCAAGAGACTTGGAGCATGCTCTGAAGAAATCACAGACACTGAAAAGGCCAACCCTGGAGAAGACCACATGGAGCCCCGCCAAATCAGGAAGCTCCTGGGAGCTGCTAGAATGAAAAATGTCTGGCACAAAGGGCACATCTTCAAGAAGCTGCTAACAATATTTTTCTTTTGACTGTTGAATTTTTCATCTCACACAGCAGATCTGAGCTTCTCTACCTAAAAATCTTCCCCTCACCTATAGTACATAACTAATAACATTAGTTTCCCGCCATAATAAGATCTATCTTTAGAGACTGGGCACCTCTGATCTCTTTTTATATACTTGCCTTCAAGAAAGGGGTGAAGTGGGAGGACAGTTTTGGCTCCCGCAACTGAGGACCACTCACAGCAATGCTCTGATATGAACAGCCCTCACCAAGCTAGTCTGTCTCACTACCTGAGAGATGGCACATTGAAAGAGATGAGAAAAGTAACACGACCATTTGACTCCTTGGTGATCGTAAGGGTCCTGGAGAGCCATACCTCAAGGTTCTGCAAGGTCTGCTCCAAGTCCTCCTTTATCCTCTGAATCTCATCCTTCACCTCAGTCAGCTCCCGTTCAGCCAGCTCACATTTCTGCTCCACTGCCAGGCCTACGAAATAGTTTGTGGTACTATGCAACCTGGACCTGTACCTGCCCCGTGTCTGCAACAACCAAGGAACAATGCAGATGCCGTTAGAAAGCCAGCACTAGTCAACTGTTGCTGCACTTTCCTGTATTCTAAAGAAAATAATCCCAGTGGCTACATTAGAGGGATTCCAGCTTAGAGCAAGGACAAGAAGGCCTCTCCAGAGCAGAAGTAACTCAGGACCACACCTGAGCTGACCCCATCTGTCTTCCCACCCACAACACCCTCCTATGCAAGCACTTTTGGTTCAACAGGCAAATCCAGGGCTAGAGGTTAAAGCCAATGTGACAGCTTCATGTGGGCAGGTAAAAAACATCTCTTTGTAGAGAAAATGCTACTTGCTGTGTAGCACAGATGGGATCTTCTACCACTGCCTGGGTCAGACACCCTGAGGACCTGAGCTCACTGCAGCACAGGCAGACTGGAGGCTGCTCTCTGAAGAACTGACCTCACTCAGGGACAATTCTCAGTGCTGTGGGAATACAAAGAGGCAGGTGCTGCTTTCTTTCCAGTGACCAAGGGCATCGTTGGCCAAAAGCAGAGTTTCTAAGGGCTCAGTCTGGGACTAGCCAGAAAGCAGCTGCTTTGGGCTCAGCAGGCACTAAAACCCAGCGCAAGATGCTGTCTGAAGGGAGCTCCACCACAAAGGGTTTAGAGCTCCTGTTCACTGCATCTCTGGTGGAGAGGTAGAACTTGGGCCAGGAGGTTAAAATCTGCTCCAACAGCCTGATCACAGCTCCAGTGAGAAGGAAGAGTGCAAAACACGCACCATAGAGGTACCAGAGTGTCGATTCACATGGGTCTGAGCCCATATGATCTACCCCAGAACAGAGGAGAGGAGCATCCCTGGCACAGCCTTGGGCAAGTCTCCTGCTTCCTTGGAACCAGATTTTCCCTATTTTTTTTTTAACTTTTACTTCAAATTATGCTGTATGAGGGTTAAGCCATTCCAGATCCCCCTAGCACTCACTGTTGAGGAGGACACAATGCAGTCATGTGGGAAGAGACAGCATCAGCTGGATGAGAAGTGAAAAGGCAGCCTGGCCTTTACACCGAGTGTAGGAACAAGGCAGCCCAGACTCTTACAAGACCAAGCAGCATTTTTTTTTTGCAAGCAGGTGTTCAGGTTAAGAGTTCATCATTATGAAGTACAAGTGCAGAGGGCTGCTGGGGGACTTTCTTTATCCTATTTCAAAGCAGGGAGCTTGCCTGCTGTCCTCCTGTCAGGTGAGCACTGAGATCGGGGGGTCAGAGGGGTTGCAGAGGGAGGAAAGCTTATGGCTCTGTGCAGTGAGGTGGCAGCAAGACCCGAAAACCTGCAGCTGCACCACTGCTGCCCTCGGTCCAGAGCGATACCTGCGCCAGCTCCGGCGGGGCATCGTTCGTCTCGGACCGCGGCTGGAGGGACGGGCTGCGCAGCTCCATCTTACGGTACCATTTCTCAAACATTTCCACCTCAGTCTGGAGCAGGGCGTTGGCGAGGCTGTGAGGAGGAGGGGGTCGGGCTGAAGTGCTACGGCGTGGAGCGGCTAAGCCGAAACAGTCGACCACAGGATGCAGCGGCCAACCCGAAAGGTGTGGGAGGACCCGTGGTCACCCCGGACAGGGCTCAGGGGCTCATCTAGACCTGCTCCTTCCCGGACCAGAAAGGTCCTTCTGCAGCCGGGGGTCTGGGGCAGGAAAGGGGGCAGCCGGGCTCCGAACCCCGGCCACGGCGAGGCGGCACCCGCGGCCCAGCCGCATGGTTTCTTGCGCAGGGGCAGCCGGGGGCACCCTGCCCGGCTCTGCCCACCCGGCCCGGCTGGGGCTTAAGGCCCAGCGGCGCTCCCAGCCCCGGCACGGCCCTTGCAGTCCCCGGCGGGGCCCCGCCACCCGCAGACCCCCACCCCCGCCGGTACCGCGCCTCCCGCAGCTGCGCCCGGAGCTGCAGCAGCGGCAGTGCCGCCGGGCCCCGCTCCGCCATGGCCGGCTCCTGGCAACGGCGGGGGCGGCGCGCGCTGCCTGCGGGTAGGGCGGGGCCCGGGGGGACGGCGGCGGGACTGGGCGGGCGCGAGACGCGGGAGACGGAGGAATACGGGACACGGAGACTGGGTGGGCGCGGGGTACGGGTGCGACACGGGGATGCGGGTAAGGGGCATGGACGGTCACAGGAGGCCATGGGACACGTGCGACACAGGGGGCACTGGGGACACGGGCATGGGAACGCGGCGTGACGGGGGACACGGGCGGGCACGGGACCTGGAATACAGGACATGGGGACACACGGGGGCAGCGGTCAGGGGGACATGGGGGGACATGAGGACAGGGGGAATGGAGGGATATGGGGATGGGGGCACGGGACAGGTAGGCACGTGGGGACACAGGGAGAGGGGGCATGGGGGGACACGGACACACGCATATAAATGTGGACACGCCTGGGGTCTGACAGACACAGGCACACGGGTATGTGCACAAACACACTGATACCAGGTCACGCTCGTGTGCACACACGCAGCTTGGGCCCTGCTTCCCCACTCCCGGAGGGTCCCACAGGCCTCCTGGGTGGAGGGAAGGTGCTGCTGGCAGGTCGTATGGGGAGGCAGGACCCCGGGGATACAGCTGGCCCCTGCATGAGGGGCTTCAGCTCGGGGGAGTCCCTGAGCCCCCAGTGAGGATCCGCAGGCATTGGCCAGAGTGACACGGGGGAGTGATGCCAAAGTGACAGCCTTCCTGGGGATCTTCTGGGGTGTGCATTGCTCCTGCTTCTGTGCTGCCCATTGCTCCTGTGCCTGTGCTGCCCATTGCTCCTGCTCCTGTGCTGCCTGCTCCTGGAAGCTTCTGGTTAGGTGCTGCGTTCTGGCTCCTGCTCACTAGACATGCCAGACGGGATTTGATCCATCACTTGGGCAGTGAAGCTTCTGTTGGGGTGCAGGCCAATGCCAGCCCCCAGCTCACATTTGGGATGCAGCTGCATCAAAGAGGAGGCTTCTCTGCCTGTGACACTTCAGTTTCCTTTTACAGACCCTGCTTTAGCAATGGTCTGGCTGTAAAACTGGGGGGAACAGCAGCACCAGTGCTGAAGGCACCTGCTCCCACAGGTAGGCCTCATTTTAGGAGCATTGTGAGGGTGTGGAGCATTTTTTTCTAAATGTCCCTATTGCTGAATCCAGACTATGGCACAGAGACATGCTCTGACTTCCCTGTGCTGGATGCTCAGGACCAACAGCAGCAGTGTGTGGCAGGTCTGTTTAAGTGTGCATCTCTCCCATGAAAGTTGATGATGTGGCAGGTGGATGCATCTCCATGGCTTTTTTGGGATGAGGGATGCAAGTCAACTTAATAAATGGAAGAAAAATCAATGCCCTGGCAATGCCAATCCTATTTCTGTCCAGAACATGTCAAGACTCATCTTCAGAATGCAGCTTGAGTCATAACCACATCTAATTCATGGGAGGAGCCACTCTGCATGGCCTCATTAGATGCAGGGATGAACACCCCTCATTGCAAGGTCATCATCGCATACAGAACTCAATGCCAGAAATACAAGCATTTTGAGATGAGGAGAAGGGACAAGATGTATGTGACACAGCCTGGAGGTCCTCTTTGCATGCAGGGTGCCATGGGGATCCCAGGAAAAAGCTTAACATGGGGTCATGAATTAAAACTTGCGTTAAAAGCAGTGCTCGCGTGAGCTGGTTGATTAAGACTGCAGACATAATTATTACACTGGACTGTCAGTCTCTGCACTGGCCCACATTTTGTGATGCTCCAACCTGAGCCAGACAGTATTGCATCATTCAGTAGGATGAGGAGAGACAGCTAAGTGACTCAGGAGGGCCATGATGGGATGGTGGGCAGAGGTAGCACCTCTGGAGGGTCCAGCAATGTTGAGCCAGAGGTTTTGCAGCTTCAGGAACTGGATTGCAGACTTTAAGAAGTTTATAGCTCTGTCCAGTTACACAAAGCTTTTAAGAGGTCAGCAGGAGACTCATCTCTGCTAGATTAGTCCCTTTCTAGGCTCCAGAGGTCTGAAATATCTTTAGGATAACACCTCCAAGTGTTTTTAATGGCCAAAAACATAATTTCCCTTGACTTTGCTCTAGGAAACGGCTAAACCTTTCTGGACAGATTTGAAAATAGCAATAGTAATAATAATAATACCATCTCAGTAGCATTTCAGATAAAGTAGGTAAAACTTGGCAAACTTCTCTGTAACCACAAACAGGGCTTTTTGCTGTGGGAAGCACTGGACAGCATCAGAAACCAGCAGACAGCCCCAGTTCCCACAGCCGGGCAGCTGAGATGTCATCTGGAGGAGCTGGCAGCACACTGCCTGCCTTTCCTGACAGAAATCAGCCTGCCACGCTGGTTCAGTAGCCTGTCTCTGTCCTGCTGGAAAGCACCGAGGAAGATGTCACCAGTGATGAAACTGCTGACAGCCCAGAGTACTCTATCAGGAAAATGATCCTTCAGAAAAAAAATTTATCGAGCTTGATATTTGAGCACCTGTCCTCAAATAGCAGCACCTTGGGGAATGCAAATCCCCTTTTAACTTGGGATTTTTCCCTGATCCTGTGCACAATTTCCCTGGAGAGATGAACATCTCAGCTGTGTAGCAGTGCAGCTCTCACTGCTCGCTTTGCAAGAAAGCCACACACGCGTGCTGACATCATGGCAACACTCTAAAGCTGTGACTTTATAAAGCTGCAGCGCACAGCCAACTCCATGTGCTTATCTTTCCAAGGATACATTCCTTAGGCTTCCTCAAAACCTCAAAGCCCAGCACTCACATTAGTTTTAGCCCTGTGAATCAAGGACCCACAGGGTCCTTTTCCTTTCTTAGCACCCAAAGGAAAGTCAAATGATCTCTTTATGCACTTCCATCAGGAATTGTACAGCCTTAGTCTTATCTCCTTTGTCCTTGAAGTACTGTTTTTCCCATTAATAGCAATACCAAGAAATGCAAAATCTACACTCAGTCTGAAAGCTCTAACTGTTTTTGACTTGAAAGTGAGCACCTACAGAAAAGGAAGGACAGTGAGGGCCCTGTGACCTGGTGGCTGGAAAGGCTCCTCAGCAGACAGCATGAAAGACTCTGGAACCAAGCTCATTTCCAGACAAGCTTAAGCTAATGTTTGGAGGCCAGCGAGGAGCGCAGCACCAGAGTAGAACCAAGCAACTTGTGTCCCAAGATCTGCTCTGTCACCTCATGGGCTGGTGGCTGGTGCTGAGAGCTGGCTGCATGCAGCTGGTGTGGGCTTGGGGAGGGGAGAGGAGTTGATAGCTCCCCTTGGACTCATCAGGCACTGGGAGGTGAGGGTGTGAGGTCAGTTGAAAACTGGCCTATAGGGTGGTGATAAGGGGCATGAAGCCTAGCTGTGGTAGTGACTAGCAGTGGACTCCAGGAGTCAATACTGGCTCTAGTCCTGTCAGGAGACAGCTTTCCTGAAAAGCACCTAGGTGTCCTGGTAGACACCAAGCTGAACATGAGCCAGCAATGTGCCCTTACTGCAAAGGAGGTAAATGAATGGTCTGGACTCTGCATTAGGTAAAACGTTGCCAGTCCAATCATCTTCATTAGTGATCTGGATGATGGCTCAGGGTGCAGCAACACACCTGGAGTCTTGTGTCCAGTATGAGGTTCTTCAGTATGAGAAAGACAGGGACATACTGGGGAGAGCCCAGTGAAGGGCCATGAAGATGAATGACTGTCGGGAGGGTGCAGAGAATAGGGAGCCAGGCTCGTCGGTAGTGCTCAGTGCCAGGACCAGAGGCAATGGGCATAAACTGAAATCTAGGAGGTTCCCTCTGACATCAGGAAATGCTTTGTCACTGTGAGGGTGAGTGAACACTGGCACAGGCTGCCCAGGGAGGTTGTTGAGTTTCTGGCCTTGGAGGAATTCAGAAGTCGTCTGGACATGGTCCTGGGCAACTGGCTTTGGGTGACCCTGCTGGAGCAGGGGGTTGGACCAGGTGACCTTCGGGGCTTAGTGAGGGACAGTGACAGGCTGTGGCAGCTCCTTTTTTTTAACATCTAAGATATATCCAGCCCAAGTCTGCAAAGACTGAAATGGAAAGGCTTGAGTACTGTGTT
>JANHGN010001911.1:0-19908 GCA_024605025.1 Megaceryle maxima
TGTCTGCCCACTGTACAGGCCTTGATGTAGACCAGCAGTTATGCAGATGAAGACAAGGAGTTAACCACATATTTATTTTCAGCATGGTGATCCTTGAGTAAGCCTTTCATGTGGACCATTCACCTGCTTTCTTCAAATAACTCCACAAATATTTAAGTTCAATGGGATCTTAAAAACACACCCCCCAAAAAACCCACCAAAAATAACACCCCCCCCAACAACAACAACAACCAAAATCAAAACAAAACAGAAAAGAAATAAACAAACCAAACTCCCAAACCCCCCAAAAACTTCAGAAAAACATTTAGGATTATTTTTGTGATTCTAATGATTTCCGTTTAATTTCATTTTAGTTTTATTTTTCTTTGATGCCAGTTGCTGCCTTTTAGCCCTGCTCTTTTGAGTGGCTTTGCTTTGTGATTTGGAGTGCTGCTGATTAAAAGAGCAAGGAGGGAAATGTGGCAAATTAAATCTCTTTACACAACAGGATGAATTAATTCAAGGTGAATTTAACTACTGACCTTCGATTTCAATTCATTCAACAGAAACATGCATATTATAATTTCTTAGAGGAGGAACTAGGCAGAGAAGGATGGTGCCATCCATTAGAGTAGAAATCACAATTTTATTCTTCTTTCCCTCTTCAAAATGTGAAATAGTTTTGCTTGTTCCTCTGGAGCTCTGAAAAGGCTTTGGACCGCTCAGTATCAGTTTCTGTCATATAGGAATTCCAATCAATCCTGTGCATTAATTGCTCTTGAAGACCCAGATCAGATATTCTTTCCACTTTTTAAAAAGGTATTATTTTTCTGACAAAAATCCTTTTCAAGATAGGCAGATTTTCATACACTAAAAGCAAAAAGACTGGGAGTTCAGTTTACTTCCTTTAATTTGTGATGTTTTAAAAGGGAGTTCCACTGAACGAGAGGGAAGGAAAATTTCCTTGTTATTACTTTCTGATTGACATTTTTTTTTTTGCAAGGCTCTGTTCACTGAAACTTGCAAAACCCTGGGCTCCCTAAACCAGCTATAGAAGTTAAAGGGCTGTTTGGAAACCCTGTAATTGGGAGTGTCTGTAGGTTTCAGAATATGCTGCTCAGCTATCGCTGAGATCCGCTGCTTTCATTGTGCTTTAGGCTGCCAGCTGTATCTGATCCAAAAGTACAGAAACAGACTTGTTTAAACTCAGCCATTGTGTAGTGTTTGCGATGTGTGCATAATGAATGCTGAATGCAAATCTAGGCTGTAAAGGGAAATGCTGAAAACCTGTATGACAAGCAGGAGAGCTGCACAACACAAAATATGGCTTTATAGCATAAATATTCACTTGTGTCAAATATATAGGAGCTGTTCAAAACGGAGCATTCTAATTATGCACAGTTTGTTGCTCACTCAGTCTCAGCTGTTTAAACTCCATCTTTTGAAGTGTTTGACCTTAGCTGCAAGAAGAAAACAGAAAGAGTAAATTTCTGACTTGTAAGAGTCATCTCCCAATTCTGCAGCAGCAGAATATTTTCCACTTATTTTTGATATCTTTAACTCCCTGATATCATTTGGAAACAACAGTTGGGAATTTTAAAATTAATTTTATTTTAATTTAATTTAGTTTAATTTAATTTATTTTTAATCTGAAACAACAGTAAATGCCACTCCCTGAAAACAAAATGAGGCTTTATATCGGTAGGAACAAGAACAGCATTTATTCCAGGCTGATTGATAATGTAAGCTAAGCAATGGACTAGGAAAAGACAGAATTAGCCTTTGGTTTGTGTGTACAACTTTAGAATTTAATAGGCAAGAAACTCCAAACATTACTAGAGCCTCAAATAACTTTCTCCTCTTTTGGGTTTGTGGGCAAAATGTGGGTGCAACAGATGTCACTGCAACATTCCTCTGTACTGATGACTTGCACCAGTTTTTTTCAGCTTCAGATCTTGAGCTTCAAATTTGTGCTCTAAGGATATTTTTTGATCCTTTATTTATAAACAGAGCTTCAGACTAATGGGGGAGCGGGGGGGCTTTGTTGACCTTCTCAACATAAATGTACATAGATATGAAAGGAAGTGGCAATTCATGAAATCATCTTATTCCACCTGCTCTTTGATTAGAAATGGGTATTTCCTTTAGAAAGTGTCACAATAGCATGTCAGTTCAGCCACAGAGACATAGTTCTTAGAGTGGAAATAGACACCAATATTTGGAAGTCCAGCTGAAATGCAACTTGCAGAATATCCCAGAGATAATAGAAAAATCAAAACAAGAAAATAAGACTGCAGTGTTAGTCTGTAGAATTTCCTGTCAACAGCTTGGAACTTTACCAACTACATTCAGTTCAAATGCTGTGAGCAACCTTGGCTTCCTATCCCTTTTGCAATAAACAAAGCCAACCAGAAAGAAATGGAAACAAAGCTAGCCTGGTTGTTAGACAGACAGACAAACACACACACACACACACTGACAATTACCTGGAATCAGTGACACACAGGACCAAATTTTCCCAGATTTTTATGCACCTTCAATATTAAGCTGCTACACTGCAGGGTGTGACAGTAGCTGCTCCTCCATTTTACTGAATCCCTTCTGTAGGGCAAGAAGATGCCCACTGGAGTATACAAGTTGTCTCTGCTTCCTGTGGCATTATGGCTGTGGAGATAAATATGAATGGACCAGATGCTATGAAAATACCCGCATTTAAATGTCTAGAAAAAAGAAAACCCAAACCCCACAAAACCCACTACCCTATTGCATGCCTTAATATTGGCAAAGTCTGCTGTTTTTCAGTGTTGTGCTTAATTCTCTGGGTGTTTAACTGCAAGGCAGATTTTAGGCACGGTTGGCATATCCAAGAACATAAGTCCACTTTAAATGAGTTTGAAGGTGCTAATGTTAAAACATGCAAACTCACTTTCTGAGATATTGGTCCAGACACAGGTTCTTAAAAATAGATACATGAGATATAAAATTCAATCTGTAGCTATACCTTATGGTAAAAAAAAAAAAAGCTTTCTTATCTACTAGAATGCAAAAGGATCTTCTCTTTCATCACACTTATAAACACAGAACAATATATTAGAAATGCTTGCATTGACTGTGGTCAGGAGAGTCAGGAAAGCCATCTTTAACCAGTCCTTTGAAGGAGACACTGTGATACATAAGCCTTTCTCAGAAAACAATTTATTTCCCAATAATTTGCCAAATTGCAGTAATTCCAAGCCCCTTTTGCACCTATTACATGGTGAGTTGCAGTTCTGAAGTAAGACTTAGTAAAGGCTAACTATTTTAGTTAATTTGATAACTGAAGCTTCGTAATATGAGTATGTGCCTGGGCACTTTCAAACAGGATTAATATATAGGCATAGATGATATAAAACCAGTGGAATTGTTGTCTATGTTGTCTCAGATGTCTTCAACCTCTGCAGCAAACCTAGATTATCATGACCTCTGAATGAACTTTTCTGATTCAACAATTTCCAAACAGTTTGTGAATGATTTGCTCAGTTCTAATTGCAGATAGTGCACTGGCTGTGTGGTAAACCATGTATTTAAGTCTTCAAAGCTGTCAGACTGCCTCTCTTCCCAAGAATTAAATTCATTGAAAAATATGATAACCTAAAAAAAAATGAAATGCCAAGTAAACCTGACATTTAGTGCTGCACTTTATGCTACTCTCCCCCTCTTAAAGGGGTTGAAGCTGCAGAAAACATTTAGGAATTGCTAAGGATATTCTGTGTACATTTTCAGCATTTTACTGTAAATTGAATCTATTCATGGTAGATAAGGACTGCAGAACAAGGTCCTGGAGGTAACACAGCTTTTTCCACAATTCATTCAATAATATAGTGATTTTACACCATCAAATGCTCTCCTTTGGAAATACTCACTTTTCAGAGGCTACTTTTTACATGCAGAGCGACCATTACATTAGAAACTTTAATCATCCATTCTCCCAGCAATTGCTCCCCAATTTTATTCTTTTGCTTTCCAGGCAACTATTTCTTTTAGGCTTGATTTAACATGTAAGGGCGTGTGAAACCTTGTGTTGCTACCAACAGGACTCTAGTCAGAGAATGGGACTTGAGATTAATTTTATGGTGCATGATTTCTCTACTCTTTCACAACATTTCCCAGTTACATACTATCTCATTTTCTCTTACAGAGTGCTTTTATGATCGTAGGAAGCATTAAACCACATTGCTGTTTGTGCCTTCTTGCAGTGTAATTAACACATTCATTTTCTACCAGACCATTTATTCAAAAATTTCTCTTTATATGTTAGTTCTTCTAATTTTTCTAATTTATTTTTATACCTGACATACTTTGGCATCTTCTTAGTTACATTTTTTTTTCATTCTCTCCTCCATAAAATTCAACAATTTCTGACTTTTTCCTCCTTTCCAGTACCTGGTGCATTCCCAGACAAAGCCATCAGCTGTTTCACAGCAGTATCTTTTTTGTTTGTTTGTTTATTTTAATTTTCCTTTCATTTTCTCTGTAGATGCTTACTACATTAAGTGCCATGCCAGCTTACACCCATGCAAATCATTACAAGCCTTTGCATTTTGCAATTTTTTTTTTTTTAATTTTAGATCATTTTAACACCTTAGTATAATTAACATCTCTAAATTTTGAATGGTTTTTTAGACAGCTGTTTTGCATTACCAGTGCTTTTGACCTTATTGCCTCTTTATTATGATAGTCATAGAAGTTATATTTGTATTTCCTTCTAGAATATCCACTGGGTTTCCCTCTACTAGACTATTTACTTTCTATTCCTCTTCTTTGTGTGAAGAAAACTAATTATTGCAGTTGGAGTCCTGTTCTAGAAATGAGTACATGGTATATAACAGAATTGCTTCTAATTTGGTTTTAGTGGAATATCTGCTTCTGCTGCTACCTCTCTCTTGATCATCTCCAACTAATAAACTATATAACTATGATGTTAGTATCTTCATCAGCGTAATGGAGATTGCGCTCTAGCCTCAAATCTTAATACATCTACTTTTCATCGCCTACATTTAGTGCATTTTCATGAAGACATCACCTGCCCTCTTCTCTCTTTTACTTGTTGCATCCTATGTCTTTTACATCTGCATTATAATTCACTGAGCATATATCTTTGGATATTCATTATAAGTAAGACTTTAAAACTCTTTCTCTCAGTCCTGTGACTAAGAAAGGAAGCGACTGTTGAAACTTGCTATCAAGATGTACAGGCCATAGCTTTCAACTGCTTCTTTACAAACCAGACAGCACTGCCCATGGCTATTTTTCAAAATTTTCATTTTCAAAAATGCTTTGATCAGACCTGTGGGTTACATTACGCTGCGCACAAGAATCCTACTGCAGTTAATATATCTTAACCATTGTCCAGAAACCTCCCTGTGATTCCAATATTTTATTCCAGAAGTAATGTCTGAGTCAAAAAATAAAATGTAATGTCTTGTTTGTTTACAAAGCAAATGCCAAGCAGTTTTACTTGTGCTACAGATCTCAAACAAAAAAGTCAATTTGCCTAACTCATATCTAGGAACTCAGGCATGGGAGAGCGATAGAGGGCAACACGTAGGACATCGCAAAATAGGCCCTGCATCAGTTGGCCCAGACACTCCTGTAGGATAAAGAATGAAGAATAAAAGTCTGAATTATCTAGAGCAATGGAATGGGAATATGATTCTTGATGTGTGGAATATAGAACAGGTAATGGTGAACTGTGAGACAATATTTCCTTCAGGGGTTCTAGGGAAGGCATGAAATGCACAAGTAAAAATCTAATTCCCAATATGCTTATCTTTTTTGTCTTACATAATTCATGGCTCCAGCAACATCCAAGCTGCAGGACATTTGCATTTTCTTCTCTTTGACTGGAGGACAGGACAAATACATGCAAATCAATGCTCTTTTTTTGGTTTATTTCCATTCTCTTGCTCTTCATTTGTCATGAAGTCAAACAGCATGACATTCTGACAGCTGACAATATATTCTTATGGGCACAAGTCAACTGATAAAAAAAAGCATACCTGACTTTCACTCTTCCAGCTAAGATTGCTTCTAGAATAAATAAATCCATGGCAGTATATTCTTACAATTTCTACAGATTATTTTACTCCTTTATTATTCAGTTACTCTATGGTGTTGTTCCTGTAAATGCCAATATTTACTCATGCTTGTGCTGTGATTCTTGTGCTTTGGTAAAGGTTTAGTTGTTTCCCAATTGTTTTACAAAGTTTGACTGGAGATGGTTTACAAATACAAAATGCTGAATAGCTTAGTTTCCAAGACTGAGAGATGCAAGAACTCAGAATTGATAGGTGCTATAATGTAATAAGAAATTAATTTTTGGTGTAGGATACATGGACTGAAAAGTGAGTGTCTAAGAGTTCAAGACCTATATTCCACAACTGTGCTGTAAGTAGTTGGCTGAAAACTGTTTCTTCTTTCAGGTATATTCAAATATTCTTGCCAAAACATCTGTCAGACGCTCCAAAGGTGTATCTACACACCATTTTATGACACAAGACATCTTTGAGGAGCCTCTGAGTCTGCTAAAAGGAAGCAAATTTTGAGTAACTGCACCTTTCTGTGTTCCTAGGACTATTCCCAGATCGTATCTTGACAGTGAGCAGAGATGTGGTGGTAGGCAAGTGTTCAGCTCTGGGAACTTGAAAACCTTCCTCTTACCTCAAAGCAGATGAATAGACTTTCTTTGCTAAGAGGGATAACCCTCGTAGCCCCATTGTTACACAATTAAAAGTTCTGATTCCATTATTTCCTGGATTTATTCTTGCAAGATACACTGAGGTGGGGATGTTGTCAATATATACTTCATATAAGGACTTGCTGAGTCAGAGAGAGAAAACAGTTGTGATTAGAATGTTGTAGGGCATATCTGAGATGGAACAAGTCCTCATTTGCTTTACTTCAAGGAACAGCTTATGTAATTGTAGGAAGTAGTCACTCAAAAACATATAAATCATTTGGAAAAAAAAAAACAAAAAAACAAAAAACCAGAACATTTTGCAATGCATACAGATTCAGCTCCTTACTTCCATTGAGAAATTTAATTCAATTCAGTTTGAACTAAACTGATTCTTTCCCCTCTGTTTTTCAGTTTCATAGCTCCAACATAAAATCAGTTATTTACAGAGATATAGTCTGGAATCATTAACAAGGAATAAGATACCTCAGACTTGACCGACTCTCCCACTATACCTTCATCCCTCCTCTTGGCCTTTCAACCCAGTGTAATATCTCTTGTCCTAATTGCTTCTTTCTCAGTTCCTTTCTGATCTCTCATTCTTTTCCCTTGAGTCTGTCTCACTTCACTTCTTTTATTTTCCTATATAGCCTATACAATCATTTCTACAGCTTTTATATCACTTCAGTATCTCGGTATCTTCTCCCTTCCAGCCCTGTGCAATTGATTTTTTACTTAATCTCTTTTCTTTCTTATTTTGCTCACTCAAGTTTCCTTTTCCTCTCTTGCTTCTTCCCCTTCTTTATCTCTCACTTATTTTCCCTCGCCTGCTACTCTTCATCCTCTATGCTTACCCACTTTCACTTTCTCATCACTCTTATCTACCTCATTCTTCATTTCATTCTTTCTGGGTTTTTTGTGGGTTGTTTGGGGTTTTTGTTTGTTTGTTTGTTTGTTTTTTTGGGGGGGTGGGGGTGGGTTTTGGGTTTTGGGGTGCGTTGTTTTGGGTTTTTTGTCTTGTTTTCCCTTGCCTTCTCTGATGCCTGCTGGTGTGCCCTGTAGCTCCTCTGCTTTAAATTCTGCTCCTCTGCTGTCTACTTTCCAGACTTTAAAAAAGTGATCCTAAAACCCTGCAGCCTTTATAAAAAAAGACATTTTTCAACAGACTGTTTCTTTTTGTATTCCCTATTACATAGAATTGTCTTCTCAAAATCAGTGCTTTGAAGGAGATGAAGCAAGAAAACAAGTTTCACTGCAGCAACCAAATATAGAGCAAAATTGCACAGCCTGGAAGTATTACCCCAAATCTCTTTTTATTGTCTTCATCTCTGAAAAAACAATTGCCCATAGTCATCAGAATTAAAAAAGGAAACATCCGTTTTTAAATATTTTTTCATTTCCAACTGACATTTTGGTGCCATAGACAAATAAATTTATCAGAAACCAAGCATGTCTTTCTCTTATTAGCACAGCCAAAAGCAGAAAAAATTTCTTCTTGTTGTTGGGACTGATATGAACAATTACATGTGAAGATGGATCTGTTCACTCCAGGTCATTCCAATACAGCCATTGATTGTCCAAGTCATCACAAAATACTGCTATTCATTACTATTCCCAATCTTTATCAGAGCTTGTATGGCAATGGTTGAATGTAAATATACAGTACGAGCAGTGTAAACAGAGCGCAAGCAATGTCAATACTTTATTCAAGCACTGCTCAGCAATACACAGAGAGTCAGCAGAATAGGAAGTTGAACTTGTAAAACTGAGCAATTAATCCTTCAGAACTGGAATATGTAAAGGTGAACAATGCCTGGTTTCTCTTGTTCTCTTCTGGGGTTCTGATGTGATACTGCATTGCTTACTGAGCATAAAGTACATCTTCAGTTATAGTAAATACTTTTATCAAAATCCTGAATCTGCATGTTTCTGAGAGTTTCTACTGTAAAAATGACAGTGTTTGAGAGAACAGGTCTTTCATGCAGCCTTCCTTGATGCCCAACAGGCACCCGCCAGTAAAATTTTAAACAACCAGTAGTGGTGAGAAAACAAAAAGAAATAATTCATGATACCAACACCAGATCCTTGCAGCAAGGTAGCATTCTGAGAAAAATGAACCACTTGCAGACAGCCCTGGCCATCCCCATGACAAACTCTGCCTCTTAAGGCAGCAGAATTCTGCACTCACTGTTTTGTTTCCACTGGGGGTGACCATTCTCTCAAGAAAAGCGTATTATTCCTATATGGCATTCAAGCTCCTGATAGATAATCTAAAAATCAGCATAACCTTACTGTAAAAGCAATAAAAAAAGTGAGAACAACAAAATTTCTGCACTAGTCTTAGTCACTGAGCACTAAAGTTAAAGTTTATTTTTGAAATTGAATATAAAATTATTTTATTATGAAGCTATTAGGTATAAGAAATGGTTAGGGGGAAGCTGGTTGGGGCTTTTTTCAGGTTATTGACCACACACATTCTTTAATAAAACCAGCTTTATCTTATTGTTTCCATATTAATTCTGATCCATGCATCTCAGCAGAATGCAATGATCTTTTTATATATGTTTAATAATCACAGCCAGGGTAGACTTGAGAAATTGAGGCTTAGGTATTTGGGATCTTGTCTGAATCTGAAACAACAATAATTTGCTTCATAAATCTATGGTTTACTTATTTTTCCATATTAAGTCTCTGGTTGGGCTGACATGCTCCACAGGAGGGCCTATCTGGACAACAGATGTCTATGTATCGCTCGGGTGCTGTCGCACAGCTAATGTGGACAGGTAAGCACCAAATATGGTGGTATCAGGATGAAATGGTGATGAGGAGGGTTATTCATGGCATAGGAGACTTGAGTTGTAGAATCATGTTATGGCTGTATCTTTAACTGCTATGTCCACTGAGTTATGCTAAAAAGGGGGTTATCTTCCTGTTACCATCATCACTCTTTCTCTGGCCACAAACTGGCCTGGATTAACAGGATTAGCAGAGGTTGTTCTCTTTCTCCTCCTCTGTTCAACCTCCCCTTCATTCCCTGTCTACCTGAGAATGAGGAGTATTATTTTCTTTGCTCAGCAACTTCTCCATCCTCCTAGTTATTATGCATGAGATAGCATAGTGTAGACTGTGAATATTAGTGCAGGAGAGATCCAGGTAGAGTAAATCCTAAGAGGACAAAGGTATCTAACAATACCAATCATATTTTTTTTTACCTTCAAGAGATCCCTGTGCCTTCAGAAAAGGGAAGTGATATTCAAAGTATTGTTTCAGAATAATTTTCTGGATGCTTCCATCTCTGATAATATCATGGATAACTGAGGCCACCCATTTCTCTCTCCCCTACTACAAAACCAGACAGATTTTAGTCTAAGCAATATATAATATTTTTCTCTGTCCCAAATATAAAACGTCAAATTTTTTTTGGTCTTAGACACTTTAGAGCATTCAATAGTCTGGTGCTTAAGGCATCAGGACATCTGGATTCCATCACAGTTTTTCAAAATCGTTATCAATGGATCAATACAAATTCTCAGTGGATTAACAAAGTAATAAATAAACTTAACTCTTTTAAAGTATTTTATATAGCTGATAAAAAGATGATTTAGTACAAAGTTATGTATTCCTGCATTTGTTTTGAAGACTTATGACAACATCTGAATTAAACCACTCAGACCTTCCCACTTGAATGGAAAGACAAAACACGTCCAAATCTTTCCTCTTTTTATAGTTACAGGCCATAACACTCAATACTTGGTGATACTAGACCTGCTCAAATCCACACTCTAGGTTGCTCTCAGAAATTAAAATAACCACGATTTTATGGGCAACTTAATTAGTTCATGATAATGATTAGTTTATGTAGGTTATAGAAAAAGCACAGGCTCCATTCAGTGAGAAATATCAAAGATTTGGCTGTCATAAAATTATTAAAGGAGTTGTTCCCTGTTAATTAAACTAAATGAAGACCATATCATATTACTAATAAGGAAAATAAATTATTGAAATACTGTTATCTTTTATGTTACAAATATTATTGCCATTTTAATTATATATTAACATCAATAAAATACAAAAAAGGAACACTTAAGTCTTGGAGTTAATGTGGGTTTTTTTCCAGCTTTTGAGTTTCTGCACATTTTATATCTGTATCAAGGTCATCAGCTCTCAGATAATGTAGCTAAGAATTGATTTCTGAATAGTCTCCTGCTGTGCTTTATGTCATTTTCTGTCCTTGTAAAAGACAAACTCTGGGAAGATGGTAACATTTCTTTTTCTCACAAGATTTTTTCTTTTTATGTGCTATTGTTGTCATTTTTTAACTTGCATATTTGTTTATCTGATGATCCATCCAGAAGAAAAGTTAATTATTCTTGAGTTTAATGTTTTGTTCTGGAAACCTAATATATATATCTGACAATTTTTGAATTAGCTTTTTCACGTACTGAGTAAGAAAAAATTCAAAAACCTTGAGTTTTTGCTTTTCTTCATTTTAGGGTTGCTTTGGTGAAACCATTCACATATGCTTTGATTTTTCTCCTTCATAGAAAACACAAAAAAAATCTCTATGGTATGAAGGACTTGATCCCTAAAGATATATAAAAGCAGTATTTGCATTTTAGTTGGTCAGGAAGCTGAAAAAAAGAATGTGTAAAGTAAAGAGTTTTAAAGGCTTATTAATCTTATGCTTAAAAAGAGTAAGTCAAAAGCTCATTCAGAAACTGCCTTTCTTTTGTCCTCTTCCTTCTGCAGGAAATGTAAAACTGCTACATCTTTCTCACTGCATTAATCCTTGTAGCACTTTGCTACCAATAAACTTGCACATACTCTCCTGCAGAGAGATGGAATCAGCTGCAAAGTCAGAATGTGGAACAAGCCTACTTTAAGTTGACATCTGGAAAATGTTTATTTTACAAGTTATTTTTGTTGCTAATTAAGCAAGTTAACGTAAAACCAAAAGCTGTGAGTTGAATACTAGAAGAGTGCAAGTGAGTCCTGGGGAAGGGCAAAACTAAAATGGCCACATGACAAGAAGTAAATATAAGATAAACAAGAACTTGTTCAAGACTTGAATTGGCTAAAAGAATTAAGTCATGGAAGAATCTCTAAAGTCATGCTAGGGAACCAGAGAAGAGAGGAAAACAGCAATCTGAATTTTTCAGGAAAACTGACAAGCTAAGTTAGGCAACAGCCTCATTATATCTGAATGAGTATATATTAACTCTGGAGCAGGCCAAGGCTGGCATTGCCCAAGAACATTCATTAAAGATACTCTAAGCAGACATTTTCCCTGTCAATAAGTGTCATTTTATTTCCCTCCAACTTAAGTGCTTCAGAGATGAGTTAGGCTGTAAGGCAAAAGTACTGTGACTCACCCATCTGACATGTTGTTCTCTATGGTTGTCTTTTGGAACATGCAGCAGTGTAAATATTTCAGTGCAAGTTTCAAAAGGTGAAGTACCTTGAATATATACACTTGCAATATCATATGCTGTAAAAATACCTTTGCTATGGGCCAGCAATGATGGGAATGGGTGAAGAGGGAAAAAGTAGTAAAGAAAAAGGAGGGAAAAAAAGGAAGGAAAGCCAGAGAGGAGCATTATAATTTACCAGAACTGTGTTTGAAAATCTTGTTGTTGTCTAGGAAGGAGAGTTAAAGTGATATTATTTCTCTCCAGAGAAAATAGTGAGAGGTGAAGATACATTTTTTACATTAGATTATATTTACCATTGATTTTTTCTTCATAATGTTGATAGATCAGTGGAAAGTGAAGCACTATTCTTAACATGTGAAACAGCATTCATGACTGAAAAGACCAAGAACAAAAATTATATACTTTGAGATAATTCACTAGATAATGGACCTCCTGACTGCACACAAATATAGGAATTCATTTGATCTGTATGGGTACAAGACAACAGTAGGACAAGAATGAATAAACTTAAGAATTAAAAAAAAGTTTGAAAAGAGTGAGCATTTTTTAATATTTTTTCCCTGATGTTCTACGCATGTAGAATCACCTTGAAAGAATAAAAATAACCCAATACAGCAGAGAGTATCAGCTGAGTATGAAAAATGGGAAACAACCATTGGTAAACACTAGGATCATAAGGAACTTCACTTAATAATTCAGGCAATCATTCAGTATTTATTTTTTGGCTTCACCAAACCAGTTGGGATTTGATGGGAGCTGACAGATTTGAGATGGGATTTAGACAAAGCATGAGCTTTATTATGGTCAGAATGCAATGATAAAAGTGGTGGGATCAGACTACATACTATCAGTTGTGACAGTGTTTACAATTATATATTCAATGTGGTGATAGGTACACAAGCAACTGAAGTTATGAAGACAGTGTAGTTTTGATTACTTTTTTGCCTGAAAAATTGCACAATTTAACAAAACAGATTTTATACAAATTCACAACCACACTTCCAAAGGAAAAAAATATTTATTACAGGAAAATCCCAGCAATAGTGATGGAAGGGGAAATCCTGAGCAGGTTGAAGGTCTCTGTACCTACATTCAGACTCTGACTTAGTTCATACAAAGTAAACATTTGAAAAAGGTCAGACATGATAAGAGTATCTATGGCATAGGTACTGAGAAGCTGGAAAAGAAGAGGTGATCTCAAGAACAGTAATTTGGTTTAAAAGGCAGTGCTGGACACCAACTAGGAAGGTTTGTGGGACTTCCAGCCTTAAGAGACTCAGTGGTCAGGAAAACATGAAACGGATTATTTCTGAAATAAGCATATCAGAAAAATACATCTAAAAAATAAATGAGACCTAATCAATATAATTAAGGGCATGAAATTAAACTTTTGAGAAATGTGCTTGGAAATAAAATATTACCACTTAAAATATTAATTCAAAGAGGCATGGAAGGAAGAAGCAGGAAGAGAAGGCTAAAGACTGCTTGGAGATAAAAGGTAGAGAAATTGGTAGCAGTGAGGTTCAGGCAAACTGAGCAAGGAACATATAAATGCTATTTGTGCAATGAAACCGTGTGTCATTGACTCTCAAGTTAAAAACAACTGTATGTAATAATAAAAATAATAGAAAACATTCTTCAAAAGAGCACTGACAAAGTTTTGCCAAAAGTCTCAGTGTCCGTATTTGGGGGAGTGTGTGTATTTTGTTTTAAAAATGTCCATCTTAAAGCTGTGATACTTAAAAGCTTCTGGGTACCACATCTCACAGTTGATGTAAAAAAAAAAAAAAAAAGTGTAACAAGGAAAAATTTCCTTACAAACAACCTAAGATGAGACATCAGAGGCAAAGGAAGGGATCTGGGTTTTTTTGTTTGTTTATTTATTTTAAACAAATACCATTATATGAACAGAATCTGATTCTCTTAGGAAGGCTAAAATGTTCATTGGCATCATACTTGTGGAAATTAAGAAAAAAACAAATGTCTAAGTTAAATGTATTCCAGAACAACCCACTTTGAGTTTATAAATCCTTTCTTGATTGGTCAAAAGGACAGAGGTGAATATGTGCCCAAACCACACATAATAATTAGGAACTATCATGTACTAAATCTGTTAAATCTCAGAGAATCTTGTTTTTTCTTTTTCACTAAAGAAAATAACAAGTTTTTTTTTCTTTACTCTTTCACTTTTTTAACTTTTATTTTTTTACATTCAGCCAAGAAAATTCTCCCTGTCCTACATAGGAAGTTTAATTATATGTGAAGAACTACATTTATTTCACTTCAAATTTGATTTTGTAGTTTTAAAAGAGGTGTGTTAAAACCACCAGCATCATGCAACCCCTGCATGAGTCACCATTATAAGTAGTTGCATTTTGAAGATAAGAAAAAGCCTCTTCTGTTCTTTTTCACAGCAGACTCAAATAGACTAAGCATCTCAGAAGAAGAGTACTCTGTCTCCATGACACCTTAAAATATCCAGTTACCATAGTACCTCCAATTTTAAAAGATTGGTCATTCCAAGCAGATTAGTGGGAGCATGATGGAACCAATCCAGAATATATTTAAATGCTCCAGTATCCTCTTGCTCCAGGTAATACCAAGTTTTTACCAAATAGCAAGGGCTTTGTTTAATAGGTTTGTCACTTACTGTTCCCTTTGTGGTACCATGTATGAGAAAACCTGAACTGTGTGATGAAAAAGATAAGCAATAAATCCTCCTTGGGGATATTTATAGGTACAGTTTTTAAAATACATCAGCACAGAAAAACAAAATAATTCTTCTTTATCTGTTAAATGCTACTCTAGTAAGTATTTCACATGGTCTGCTACTCAATCTTTTACAAATAGCTACAAGCAAATTGAGTGCATGTCTCAGACAACCAGAGGCTATGGATATTTCCAAAGTTTTCTGTCCTATTTGGAGTTGCTAATTTTCAGATATAATAAGAAGTCATTACTTAATTTATTATTAGCTACTTTATACTTTTTTTGCTTCAATCTCCATGGTAGAATTCTGCAGACTTGGAGACAAAAGGCAATGAATAGGAATAGGATAAAAGATCCAATAAAACATACTAAATGGTTTAAACTGCTAGTGAAAGTAGTAAAGTAATGGTCTCTCAACCATACTTTAAGAATCAGGATGGAAGATTAAAGTCATTGACGAAAATACATTGATAATACACTAGCTTAAAATCTTTGCAGTAAAAGTTATAGAAAGCTTGATATCTTTAGATTATCAAAGAAAGTAAAAAGAGGTCTCAAATGTTTTAAATGAGTACCTTCATAGATACTTCACTGACAATAATCATTTAAAGGAACGTTAGTTGGTAGAAATTAAACCCAGACGTATTCAAATTTTGTGAAAAATAACATTTTGATAGAGCAGGCTGGTATTAGTTGCAGTATCTGCCAAGGGAAATAGCAAATTCTTTATCTTTTGATAGCTTCAAGTCAACAGGAACATAATTTGTTAGCATAGTCTTTTGCCCCTCAGAAGTTGTTTGGCTCATTTTCTATACCATCTGTAGAATGACATTTAGAAGGTGCTACTGAAGCTTTTATTTTTGCTAAAAATTTAAAGATGTTGATTTAAATTGTGGAATTATATCTTAGATGGGCATTATTACCAGCCTTGGTCTTACAAAGGCTTACACAAATGCTTAATTTTGCCTATTTTGTAATTAATTGATGCTTTCACAATATATGCAGAGATTAAGAGCCTCTGAAGGAAGGTCCTCAGTAATATTTAAGTGAATTTATGACCAATTTAGTTTACTGAATTAAGGGATAGGAAGGTAAGGCTGGAGCTTTTACCCTAGTGATCTCTGCAAGGTGCTGGGGTTGCAGTGCAAAGTTAGATGTAAGTATTTGCTGACCTAAACTGGTAAAAGTGAAATGGAGTCAAGCTTTTGGTTTCTGTCTGAGATTTCAGATAATGTTCATCTCCAGGTGCCACAGAATACCAGGTATATCTGACTCCATCTCGGTTATCAGGCACAGGAAAAGTGAATGTCCTTTTTTTTTTTTTTTTTTTTTTTTTTCCCCCCCATTTATTTTAACTACCAAATCAACTACCAAGTTTGGAGAAAATCTGGCTTTGATACACAAGTAATGACATCACATAGTTCTAACAGTTTTACTTAACCCACACAGTTTTTGTGTAGAAGAAAGAAAATATTTAATTCTCACAGCAATTAAGAGCAAGAAAGGGTCATGAGTTACCAGGGACTGTTGGCTTAAACATGATAGAGATGGCGTAGAGCTTCCTCACTAGAGGCTGAGGTGCCAAGCCCTGCATCTACATCTTTAACTTCAGGTTGGATAGATTCTCGGGTATATTACCAGGAGACAATCTGTAGTGGGAAGTTAAATTTGATTCTGGTTTAAAGCAAAATAATTACAAATACTATCATATTGTACTACCCATGGAAATTAAAGAGCTAGTTATGCTGAAATTTCAATTGCTAGTTTAGAGCTTTTGGATTGTCTAACTAAAACTGAGCTTCTTACATGCAGAACATTGCTGGTCAACCATGTACAAATGTATTGATAAGCCTCTTCCACAGGAGAATAAAACATGTGTGGTTTTTGCTAAAAACTATTCCAAATTTAACTGAAATATTACACAGAAAATAAAACAAAACAGCCTTTCCCATTTTTATCTACTGGGTATGAAAAGTAGGGACGTGACCATAAAATTACATTAGTTGACCCTAAATTGTCAAATTCATAAGCACAATTGAAATAGAAAATTCTGCTGTGCAATTGAGGCACAGATTCAGAAACAGAGTACCTGACGGGTGAGCTACCAAGACTCTGTGTGACTTTTGGGATTAATGAAAGAATTGTATGGTCTTCCTCATGCTTCTGCCAGTTGGCAGTAGCTCCTAAAGGTCTGGTCTCTCAAGCTGGAATTGCAGCAACACAGGAGCTCTTCAAACCACAAATCAGCTCCTTACAAAAATTCACACCGTAACTGCTCTTGCTGGGTATGACAAGTAGCCAGGTGTGTACTGCTGACCTTTGAGGATTTCTGCATATACTGGGATCATCTAGTTTGTTCAGGAAAGCAAATATGGTGTACACATGCATAGCAAGGGTCAGGAGCTCGGCTGTTCTTCACATTGTAAGATTCTAACATGCTAGCCTGCCTTGAAATTATAGTAACCTCATAATTCCTTTTTCACATACTATGGATTACCAAGAAACCCACATTATTCCAGAAGCCTAAATTCAATAGGTTTCAGTTTTTATCTTTGAGATGTTTTCAAACCTGATAGTTTTACAAATACCAAATGTGATGGATAGTTACCTGAAAGAAAAGTGACTAGTAGTATAAACTGGATAGCAATTAGTGAGGACTGGCAGATGGCAGCGGAGCACAGGACTGGCAGTGGAAAACAGCAGAGCAGACAGCACTGCTTACAGTGATGACAGATTGCCTGACTGGGAAAAGCTTAATGCTCTTGTGTTGTTTTCCCCAGTGTTTTAATGGTGGCCACAGAAGTTCAAACTTAGCCTTACATCTCTCTTTGGGAGAGATAACCTAAACTGAACACAATACATACAGTAGCTTTATATATGCTTTCCTGTCATCACAACATAGCCCCTTCCTCTTATGACTGATGCTTAACAGCAGTCTGCAATGACACAGTGAGTTGAACCCCACTGTGGGTACTTCTGAAAATAAGATGCCAATTACAATACATAAAAGAAATTAACACACAAACAATTTTCTAAGAAAAGTTAATATTCCCTAAAAGTGTTATTCACTGATATGATATTATTTTGCTCACCAGCTGCCCTCATTTGACAGCTTTTTCCAGCTAACCTTAAGTCAGACCTGGATTTCATCCTCCCCAGTTCTTTGAGCTGTAAGTTCATCCATAGTGTCTACGTAGACTGAAGAAAGAGACTGCAAGACTTCTCATAGGTCACCTTGGCCTAACTGACTTTATTAGCATTACACTAATTTTCAATATTTCTCATTTAATCAGGAAAATGTTAGTTACACCATTAATGATTTTTCTCTTTCAAGTAAATCAGTTCATGCTCTCTTTAATCTTATGCATTCTTGTGTGATGAAAGTCTCAAAATGACCTTTGCTGTTTCCAAAACCAAGTGAGAAATAGCAGCAGTTTAGGTAGTTCAGCGAGTACTGGGCTAAGAAATCTGTCAGCCATCACATTTGATTTCTCTATAAAAATTCAGTGAATATCAGGTGGTCTTTGGCACTGACTTAAAAAATATTTTTACATCCCATACACAAGTCCATTTCCACTCTCCAAAACCTGTAATCTAGTCTGGTTAATGTTTTTAATTTCTCATTTCTATTGAGTAACTATTTTACAGAACTTTTCTACCACTTTTCTTGGCTAAACAGAATGCTTCTTGAGCATATTTTCCTCTCTCCTTCCTGTATGATTTTACCTGTGATATTTGTAGTTTTAATATCATTTTGATGCTAAAGATCCTTGAATTAGAATACAAATGTTTGTTGTTTCTCTCTGACTTGCTTAAATACCTTGCCAGTCAGAAACAGACTTTCACTAATTATGCTGTCTTTGTAAATGTTACTGTCATCAGCATTACACCACTTTGCTGTCAATTCTGCTTATTTGTGCCACTTTGGCCAATGCTGTATCTTTCCTGAGTGGAAATACCCTTCTCTATAAACGAAACTGTTAGGAACACAAGGAGAAAAAAAAGATGCTGTTCTTAAATTATTGATGGAGAGCTACTACAGTAATGATTTCATAAAATATACTTACTGTTTATTAGATGCATTTCTAATGGTTTTCATTTAGCACATGACTTCTGGCATGTTTACATTTTTGAATTAAATTAATTCAATTAAAATTTATTAAAACATAAAGCTTAGGAATTTGAAATCTGATTTCTGTTAATAGTTTATGATATTTGCTCATGGTTCAAAATTTCTGTCATCAATCAACAGTACAAAACTGTTTTAGAAGAAAACAAGAGAAATGTTACTGCAAGGGATCAGAAATAGCTGGTATTATTTTTCTACTATTCTTTGGGTTGGAAAAAAAAAAGTCTTAAATTATTACAAAAATGTATGTATTTTGCTAGGCAAAAGCCCCTGTTCATAACTTTTTATGAACAAACAAGTCAGTGCTGTAAGAAGAGCCAGAGATGTATGACCTCTCAATCAGTCTGGCTTTAATATTAATCATATATTGTACTTAAACAGCGAGCTACATGAGCCTACTTATGTTTACACCTAAGTGCATGCTAAATGGCTTTGTAAAGGCATATAAATTACCTGTTAAATCTATAAATTCAGTGGACATCCAGCGCTAGGGCAGCGCCCGGGGAGCGGAGAGACCGGTCACGAGCCGGCTGCTCTGGAGGGAGAGGCGGCCGAGGCCTGGGCGTTGCCAGAGCAACGGCGCGAGATTTAAATTCACCGTAAACAAGAAGCAATGGCCCCTCGGCGGGCTCAGCTGCTTCGGGTCTGGTCTGGCCTGGCCCGCAGCTGAGCGGCCGGTCTCGGCGTTTAGGGGCTGTCGGGAGGTTTCCCTTTCGTCCGGGGAGCGGCGGGACCGGTCCGGAGCCGGCAGCTCTGGCGGCAGAGGCGGCCGGGGCGGGGGCGTCGCCAAAGCAGCAGCTGCCACCCCTCCCGCTCAGAGCACGAGCCCGTCGGGAGCCAACCGTCCGAGCGCGAGGCAGCTCGCGCGGCCCGGGGGCCGTCTAAGCGCGGCGGCGGCTTGCGAAGGAGGAGGCGCGTGCGGGGAGCTCCGCCAGCGCTCGGGG
>JANHGN010001911.1:23298-57030 GCA_024605025.1 Megaceryle maxima
AATAATTATATATATAGATATATACCAGGATTTAGGGAGAAGAAGCAGCAAATTGGAGGGTATTCAGAAAAGAATGTTATTAGGAGAAGCTTACTTGCATGCATATCTATCAGCATCCACCACAGTGATGATGGAAATCTTACCGTCTGAATCATTCTAAACTAGCTTGCAAGTCACTAAAAATGCACAAATACCCTGGTAGGAAGATAGATTGGCCACACTACTTAAGTCTTTTCTATCTCTACTTGTTCATTTCTATGAATATCGGTCAATTGGAATTACACTAGAAAATGTAAGAAGGACTACTGACAAGGCAAATATCAACCTGATACCCTAGATATATTTTAAGGCATCATTATATAATATTAGAAAACAATAAAAAAATTACTATCTGTTATTTAGATTCCTTCCATTTGTGAGACAAATGCTGTGTTTGCATAAAGTATACAGGGGGAAAAAATGGGTTTTAGTTGTTCTAAGTTTTCCACTAGAATAGTAAGTATTCCAAATAATAACACTCCAAACTTCTCATCAGTTCCTGAGGAATTTTGCAGTTCTCTCAACACTCAAGTCAGAAATAGAGGTAAATATTGAAAAAAATATTAAGAAGGAGAAGATAGTCTTAAGTTTTCCAACCTTAGCGTGTCTGTCAGTTCTGGGGCAGCATCACAGGCTCTTCTCTGGATTCAGTGGTGAGTCTGCTTACGCCAGTGCCTTTTATAGCACTTGTGTGCAAGACATGGACTGGCCTGCAGGCTGTACTTGGAGCCCTGAATGGACCACTCTGTTGAAAGGAGAAGATTGCTGATGTTATGCAGCAACCAGGAGTGCAGGATCATGGGATGTTTGTTTCCAAGGCTCTGAGAAGGTAACTGAGGGAATGTGCACAAAGGCTCTTCAGGGCACAGCACGTGAAGCAATGCAAAAACCAACAGAGTCAGCAGTGACAAAACACACCCATTCAAAGCTGAGGAACCCTCCAGCAGCTCTTAAACTGTGATACAAATACTCACTTCTGGCATGTGAGGCTATGGTAAAATATAAAGCAGAAGTAAGAAGCTGTATAGATAAAAAATTTTAAAGATGTTACCCAACTGCTTGCAAGTTGAGGTGCAGTAGCTATTACAGCTGGAGAGGAGCTGTTAGATGGGTGGAGGCCTTATTAAACATTTATAAAGGCAAAGGATGAATTCTCATTTGCTGTGTAATGGCACCAAGAGAAACCCTCTATACAGGCACCTTAGAGGAGGGACTGTGTATAGATTTCATTTTATCTCAGTGTTTTAATAATTTTATGCTAAGAGATAAGAATTACTTCTGATGGGATAATGACATGCATGGTATTTCATTTTTCAGCCTTTATAAAAAGATATATATTGAGAAAATAAAGATACAGTGAAGACTTTGGATAGCACCTTGAGCATTGAATGTGACAACATAATGCTGTTGCTGTTGTGTTGTCTTGGCATGCTGTCTTGTTGCATATATATTGGTATGCCTTACAATATATATCCAAAGAATAAAAAGTAACATATTTTTGGCTAGTTCTGATAAATGTTCAATTTACATCCCAAGTATGAACATCTGTTTCAAAAATATTTTTGGATGTAATTTTCATTTTTAAAGGTTTATTAATCTGTTATTTTTCTCTTCCTTCAGCATTTTTCTCCATGGAGAGTGTGTATTGTTACTAGAAAATTATAAGCAAAAGTATGTACACAAATTCAGAATAAGATCTGCCATTGCATATTGACATAATAGATGCACTTCCCAGAAGCCTGGAACCTAGAAAATGCATTGGGGTTTATCCTCCACATTAACTGGGAGCGAGTACATAAATGTCTTCCGGTGGGAAAGGCAGACTGGGATGTTTAAAGTGAGTTTACTATTGATCACACCTCATCAACACTACAATGTTAGACATGGTTCTGACCAACTCACAGATGGTGAGGACACTTTCAACATGAATGAAGATCCAGAAACTCACTATACCAAACTTAAGTATGTCAGTCATATGATTACTGTCTCTCAAGTACACATGTACATGACAGTCTTTAAATATATTTATGAAAGCTCTTTAGACTTTGCAGAATGGACTGGGAAAAGCTGGAGCAAATGCTTAACGTCCTTCTGGGTTTTGGAATGTCATATTCCAAAACAGAGAGAAAAGTGATCCTGTATTTAGTTAAGAGGTGCTTTCCAGGACTATTTTCTCTACTTTCTGTTCTTTCTGTGCAGAGGAAAATGTGGTGCTTCATATTTCTAATCCACGTTCAAGCATTTTTAGGCACTACACCATGGAAGCACCCTAGGGGAAAGAGCTTGGTCTGAGAACAATGCTTTGAGTTATGTGAAAGGAGAAATAAGTGGCAGTACTGAATGACTGGAACAGAGTTTCACTTCGAAAAGAGAGTGGAAGATTCCCTACTGCTTCGAGTTTACAGATCAAAATATACTTACTTTTCGAAAGATGCTTTTCTTGTGGTAGTGCTCTATGGTCTATTCTTCAAGTTTTATGCTTTTAAATGGTAGGGTGGTTTTTGTTGTTGTTGTTTGGTTTTGTTGTGTTTTTATGTTGGGTTTTTTTTTTAGAAATCACAGATAATAACAAAGAAAAGCATGCTTTCAGCTCAGAGGCATGGTGAGTTAATTATGCAAATTCTGTATGTGTAATCTGTTAAAGGTATAAAGGTATCTCAAACTTACAAAAAAATTATACCCATCTAGCTCAGCTAAGCACCATAGATATAAGGAGTTACAGAATATGAGAAGTTAAGAAGCCCCAAAAGTTGGATGTAAAGACAACTAAGATAAATAGGAAACTTTCAGTCATTCAGTACACCAGGTACTGGAAGAAAAAAAGATGTATTAAGTCCATTGTACATAGATTGATCCATGCACTCCAAGCTGAAGGAAACAAATGAAAATGACTGAGGTGTGTTGTTGTACCTTTCTCACCATCCTTGCATGGCTCTGTAATGGCAGTAATAACAATGGCACCCAGATATGAAGACAAGAGTGAGGTCACCATCTGGGTGCTGTCAGCCATGGCCAGTGTGTCTTGCAGGTAATTGTTATATAGAATCTCTTAGGCAGTTGTGCCAGAAAGTCTTACTTAGCCAGGTGTTCCAATCAGAAAAAAGCCCAACATGTTCTTCCATCTTTCTATCGGGACTTATATTTCTAGCCAGCGGCAGGGACATGATGAAGTGATGAGGAGGGTAGCTCTGTGATGCACTCCTGGCAAAACCAGAAGTGTTCCTTAATGATGTACTGTCCTGATAGGGTGAAAAGAGCATGACAAAATCAAAAGTAATTGAATTACAGTTTTGTAACTGTGAAGTCTCTGCTGATGGCTGTCTGCATGTGATCTGTTAGGATGCCCACTCAGTGACAGAAAGGATTTCAGTTTAACTAACTGTGCTTTTAATTACATACTGTTGCACTCCTTAGTCACTTACTACAGCTAGAAGTTGATATTTTAGCCATGGATCTTACTCTTTTGTTGAGTGCTTTGCAGATAAATAATAAATTTTATTCTGACATTGTTTATTACTCCCCTCAAAATGAACTGTTCGCCATTAGTATGTAAATCTGGATTTGACAAAACTATTGCAGCCCTGTAGCCCTGTAATACAGTGCTCACACCACTATTAATAGGCTGTAGTTTTGTGCTGAATTTACAAGGCTTTGGGACTGGTGCTCATCAAACTTGCTCTACTTAAACTTCTAAGTGCCTGCAACTTCATCTTACTCAGCTTAGTTGTGACAGCAATTTCTCTCATTGACCTCTGGTTAATTTGTTTTCCTTTTGTTTGGTACAAGCAATGCTTTATAAAGATTGCAGTAAAAGCAGTTATTATATATAGAATAAGATATTTATGACTAACATTTATGACTCAGTGTGCAGTGTGGAGAGATACAGGACTGGCACTAGAGAAGAAGAAACACAGGATAAAGGGTAGAGAAGTGCAGGCATTGGATGGAGCACAAGCTGGAGACCCCACAGTTATGAACAGCTTACTGATAGTTAAAGAAATGCATGCCTGCAGCTGGGCACAGTTAGTTTCAGGGATAACAGAGAACAAAGAAATAATATCACCCATGCTTATGTAGATTATATATAGCAAATTCAGATGTAGTGCTGCAGATCAATAAAGAATGAGCAAAGTGTAAAAGTGTGTTAGCCAATGTCTAAAAATGACCCCAAGGGGACTCTTGAGGGAGGGAGAAGAAGCCATCAACGTGAGCATCATGTTCCTCCTAGTGAAGGACTCCAGTTGCTCACAGTAGGACTGCCTGACCTCCACCACCAGAGTGAAACCATCAACCAAGCAATGCATAATTGCAGAGATCGGGAATAAAATCAGGAAAAGGGGACTAAACTAGCCATGTAAACTGTGTTCTTATGAATTCTTTTTTGTTGTTTGTTTTTTTTGTTTGGTTTTTTTTTTTGTTGTTTTTTTGTTTTGTTTTGTTTTGTTTTTTTTGGTTTTTGTTTTTAGCAATTAAATATCCAGTAATACTGATTACACTCTTAAGATTTCAGTTATACTAACATCAAATTCTTGTCTTTCCTTGTCTCTAAGATACACTTCTACTTTGCCCGTAAACAAGATTTTGAGCATAATACTGAATTGCCTCAGGGTAATTCAAATGAGTCACTGATCACGGGCCTTAATCATGTTGTGTAGAAGTAAAGAAAGCAGTTGTTCCAAATTACTTTCTTGTACAATTCCACAATCTGTTGCTTATTATGATCTAGTCTAGTTTGGGAAGCAGCTTGTCAATGTAGATACTTTTTCTCCCTTAGATGCTGTGTATGCACATGATGACAAAACACTCAGACAAGACTGGAAGAGGAATGAAAGAAACACCAAGGGAGAACAATAAGGAGGTTAGGCTATTTTTACTCAGGACTTGTGGAGATTTAGAACTTAGGGGATAGAGGAAACAAACAGATGTTGGGAGAACAGAAGCAGTTTTGCCAAAGATACTGTGTCCAGGGGAAAAGGAAAGGGGGGGGGGCAAGATAAGCTATCTATGGAGTGATGAAATCGGCATTTAGGACCTGGGCTTCTGGTAGTCCATACTATTTCATTGTTTGCACATCCCCAGCACTACTTTAGCCTGTGTCACTTAGCATTCTCACAAACAACAACCAGCACTGCGCAGGGAACAGCATAAAAACCCCACTGTTCCCAGGAGGCAGAATGGGTGAGGCCATCTTGCTTTGAGGAGTGTGGGGAGAGAAAAGAGGAGTTGAGACATATAATGGCAGGCTGTGGCATGTGGTCCCTGCACAGAGAAGCAGCTTAGACTTAGGTCTTTTTTTGTGTACTAGTGTAGATGCAGCCTGACATGCCAGCTGAGACTCCTGAGAGGGAAAAGAAAAAGGTTTTATTTTCCTTTTTGTTCTTCGGAAGGGCAGATGCTATAATGGGACTTGCAGAACAATGACTGTTTTAAGCACCTGGGGAGACTAGTGTACAGGTTTGGCTTCCAGAAAGTTACATTTGGCAAAGGTCACACAGCACTAGTTCTCATAGAATTAGAAGTAGATCCTGTTTGTTCCATGATGCAAAGTTTGTTTAGATGTCCAGTGCAAGTCAGAGTTTTTACAGGTGGCCTTTTTTTAAGGAGAGTAGATCACACCATACAGCACAATTGGATTTGCAGCTGTGGAACTTGGAACTATTTGTAGCAGAACTCTGATTTTTATTCTTTCTGTGAGTGATTTCACAGAGGATAATATTCATGTACTCTGAAAACCACATGCATCTTCAAAAGAATTAGATGCCAGTTTAATATACTGTAACAAGAACACTGTGAAAATCTGTCAGGACTTTTCTAATATGAATGATCACTTATTTTAGCAGATGATGAAATGCAGAAAAATACTTAAACAATCACTATTACTTTTTTTCCCCCTAAATGATAATTTAGGGGGAAAAACAAAGAAAAAACCCCAAACAAACAAACAAACAAAAACAAAACCAACAACAACACAACGCCCCAAAAAAACAAACAAACAAATAAACCCCAAAACCCCACCCCAAAAATGTATGGAGTCTATGAATCAAGCCCTGTGATTTATTTGATTACCTTATATTAACGATTAGAATTTGTACTGCTTAAGCAGTGCTCATTTTCTTTTGTCAAACACAGCCTTTTTCTAGGGGATCCCAAATCTGTTAGATTAATGTTTAATATATTAATATTGAATATTGGTCTATTAAATAGACTGGTAGATAGTAAGCATAGTAGACATATATAGAAATGCACATTTTAATGAACAAATTTTAAATAAAAATACAACAAAAATGTTTATCCCGTGATGGCCACAACCTGTCAAAACTAACTTTGTGTCATGTGTGCCAGTCTCATGTATGCAGTTTCAGACAGAGTTTGAAAATATTTGAGCGGCACAGAAGAATTCTGCTGCTTGTTTAATTTTCCCATACCACCAAGATGGTGGTAGAATAAAAGGTCCTACATGGAACTCCTCAGAGTTAAGTCTCTTAAGTGTGAAATAGAGCAGGCATGTGTGAGGTCAAGAGTGGTGGAAAGTATTGGGAGATACAGAGTGTCAGGGGTGATTTGAAAACAAAACTCAAGTACAATCTCTGAAAGTCTCGAGATAGGTGTTGAGTGGTCAGGAGGTTTTAGCAGATTAGGGAGCTCTAGCACTCTGACCCGACTGTTTTGCTTCTGGTTCCAGAGCTATTTCCACCTCCTTTAGAGTGTTGATGTTTTCCTGGAGCTCCATGGCACTGGGGTAAGGACCTTGTAGTCTTTTTGGGACCATTCTCATCCTGAGTAATTTCGGGCAAATCCAAGACCTAGGGTAAGGTTTATCAGCAAAATACAAGTGGTAGTTTTTGTGTTCATGTAATTGTGATAATATTCATACCAGAGTAAATACAATTACCGTAAAAGAGGTTTCATATTGGCCCCCTTTTTCTATCCTTCCCATCTATTTTATGCTGCTTTTCTTCAAAATACCATGAAAACATGGTTTAATTTTTATGAGCATCATTGCTCTGAGAAAATGATATTTTGGTATAAAAGTGCAGACAAATATTTTCATCTGTGGACTCACATTTGCAACTTGGTTTAACTTGCTATTGTGTAATCTATAATAATCTAATTGGATCTAATCGAATGCAGTACAATACAATATCTATTATTCTATTAGTGGTACTGACTAGAGATTTTGTACATCAGAGTGTACAGAAAGATTTATTTGGTTGGGTTTTTGACATCAGAGAATGGCAGTTTGAGGTAATGAATAAATTGTTCTTTTGTTAATTTAATTCTCTCCAGGTTAATGAAAAATGTACTATTTCCTGATTTTAAAGCAAAGGTTTAATTTCTATTTGTGAAATTAAAAATCGAAGTGTTGGTGAATACATACTTCACAGAGTTCATGTGAGATTTTCAGAGACTGAAATAACCTTTTCTTTTGTACTAGCAATTGAAACAGCTGCATTTATAATTTTTTTGGTCTAAATTGTAGTGCATTTCAGAAATTCTATGAAAGTGTGAAATAATTTCTATTACAATAATTTGAGGAAGCTCACTGTAGATCAGCAGCATAGGATTAAAGTTTGTTTGCATATCTGTACATTATGTACATCATTCCTACAGACTGAAGTGAATGCTGACATTCCCTTATATATTTGTATACACATCATTCAACCACAATAACAAAACATTCTTATTGTTTTCTTCCCATATAGGAGCTTTGTAAAGGACTCTGAACATTTCATAGAAAGATCTGCTTAATGCTTGATGCCTATCAGTGCATAATATGATACTCTATTAACTGTCAATGATAAAGACTTTCCTAAATGGCAATTATTAGGTTGAACTTTTGTCTCATGTACTATTTCATTATCATTCAAGATAGCTTTTAATGAGAAGTGGGAAGGAGAAATAAAATTCAGATAGAGTTCTTTACAATTAAGTGCTCTATTTTGTTAAGCAGACTTAAAAGAAGTTATATTTTTAAAAGATATTAAGAGAACAGTTCAAATCATCTGTGTCAGTGATTGCCAGAAAAACAAAACAGAATTCTCAGTCTTTACATTCAAATCCAACAGCAGTCCAGAGGATAAAAAAATAAGAATTGCTATTGAAATAATAGGAACAACATCTCAAATGAAAAGTCAGACATTCCAGGCATCAGTGTAGTTAATTATTCTTTTGTTCTTTAGGAACAAAAGACTACTGTGCTGTCAGATCATGCAGTGTTTGTTTAATGCACCTTTCTTATGGAATCTGGAAATATAGATTCAAGTCTGATGTTTGTAATCATGATCAATGTGACAAAATACAAAAAAAAAGAAGTTAAACAAATATTGATTCATTATGAGTGACATAGCCATTTTTTATTGTTTCATTTGGACCGCAATCTTTAAAATTGGATAGAAATTTTAAAAATACTTTGTTATAAGTATTTTTCTTACTTATTTTTTCAGAGCTTTTCTAAAAACAAGCTTTTCTCATATGGGTTCTCAGATGTTTATTTATCATTGATTCAAATTCATCACATTTTCTTTCAGATTTGAATGTATCACTAAAATTGAGAAAGTTGAATTATTTGAAGACACGTTCTACTTCCTTTCTTTACCTTGACTTGTTCCACCAGTTGCCCAGCAAAAGTTTCCCATAGAACCAACTGAGAAAAAGGTGGTCCCAAATGTTCCTTTTTACAGAATCCCATAGTTTGTATATAAAATTTTTACCATAATTAAATTGTAAAACCCAAAGATGCATGCTTTAATTCTAAAACTAACTAAAAGGACGTTGACGTTAATGGCAGTTGTGCAGCTTAATCCCCTAATCAGCTTTGGAAATCTAAATCCAAAAACCATGCTGACAAAATAAATTAAGCAACAACCTACTCATTCTTGTAATAGCCTAAAATCTAGAGAAAAGCTTGAGAAAAGCAAAAATGAAAATAAAGGGTGATCTTACACCTGAAGCTTAGCAGAGCACAGGCTGTACTGAGTAGCACGCTGCTGGGGGCTGTAGTATGTCACCTCCCTGGAGCTCCAAGGCAGCAAACCCAAGCTGTCTGGCAGGAGTGACAGAAAGTAACTGGGGTCTAGTGGGGAGCTGTGCCCTTGTTCCCCTCCAGAGAAATACCACAAGTGGAAATCAGACACACACAGCCTGATAATTGGGATTTTTAAAATATATATAAGCCTTCAAAGTCTGTTGTCTGCCACACATGAGCTCAGCTACCACTGTCAGTCAGTCCTTAGCTTTGTTAGACTGTTCGTATGTGTAGCAAGCTTTTAAAGCATCACAGAGCTAAGTAGAATAGGAAGAGACGTTAACATCTCCTAAATTATACCACAGGCCTGAGTCACTAAAATTATACTACAAGTTGCCTAAAACTAAGTGCATTAGTTTAGTTTTGTCAGAAACTTTTTATGTCATTTGAACTGCTGCATATTGTTCAAGTTAGAATTACAGATTATTTCCACTGTTATTGATCAATATATTTTAGTCATGTAAATTATCTATGAATAGTAATTTTTGTCACCTAAATTGTATGTCTAAATTAATCATCTATCTGATGTTGTTGCATGTGATACAATCAAATAATAGCTGCAGTCAGGCTGTAGAGAAACAGTTTAAAGCCATTTCCCTTTACCAAAATGAAAATATAAATTTTTGCTTCCCTACATTTTTAATTTTGCTTCCTTTAATTTTGCTTCCTTTAATTTTTGTTCCTTTTTCATATAATTCTCAACATACAGATGTTGATTCTGTGAAATCCCAAGAGTTTGGTTTTTTCCACCACTGCTAGAACACTGTGACTCTAATTCTGGCAGTGCAGTTAGCCTTTGCTGGCGGAGTCAAGAAAGTTGCTTAGGCAACAAGTCTTCCTTGCCACTAGGGCACCTAATGCAACTCATTTAATTCTGGAAGACTCTTTGGAATAACATGTATTTGTTTTATGAAACACAGTATAATATAAATGTAGGTATTACTGCTAGACTACACTTTTAAGTAATATGTAATGAAATTATAAATGGTAGACCTGTGCAGGTCCATTCATTCAGTGGATTTATGTGTGATCTCAGCAAAGTGGGTTTGTTAGCATTGTGCAATGCTCAGAATATTCATTCATTTATTCACTCAATTCTGAATATCTCATCCTAAGGGGGGGAAAAAAAAAAAAAAGCTCTTCAGAAGGTGGCATTGTTTCTGGTCTGGGATGACTTCACTTGTCTAACACGTGTTCTTCTGTAAGATAAAAAATAAATCACATATGGCATGTACATAAGAAAGCATAAGAAAGTAAAGCAGAAATGTTCACAGTACAGATATAGGGGGTTTTGTATAACATTCTGTTGATATGAATCCTTGGAATCAGTGATGAAACCTAAATATTTACCTCATCCATATCTGTTCAGCTTCATTAGACTTCAAAAATAGCACTGAACCTATATATTATATAAACATGCAGTAGACAAAACCTGGTGTGTAAGAAAACTGTTTATCACCTAAGTTATAGATCATCTGAATGTTTTACTGAAATGCACCCAAGAACCATAATGATTTCCTAATTTTATTAACATGTTCTATAAGTTAATATATCTTTACTTCATTATCTTTTTAATGAGATACAGAAGAATGTTTCAACAATGTACATACAAATAATAGAGGTACTGTTTGCTGGGTGACTATCCTCTGTAATGAGCCTTTGTTAAGAAGAGCTTTTTATTTTTAGTCTTTACAAAATATATTAATTAAAACCCACCAGTCTTAATGACTTTTCTCTTTCACTGAAAAATTCAAACTTACTCTCTTCACCTTTGAAACACTATATAGCTATTCCATGCTATATTCATCTTTTTCCTGATTCATTTTCTGTTGGTGTATTTTTTTCATTAACACCTTTTTATACTTTGGCTAGGTGTTCTTTTATTCATAACTGTTTCTTAATAAGTCAGAAAATGTCTTACATGCTGACCTCTTATATATCACAGAAAACTACTTATCAAGTAGCTACCTCTATGTTATGCCAAATCAGTTGTCCTTGACATATGGCTATTCCCCTCTATTCACATTCAAAACCATCTTATCCTCTTGTGCATTTCTCACTCCCAGCCTAACTGTGTTAAAACTATGTATCTTTGTGGCAGAAAGGGATGTGAAGGTAAAAAATTGTTCCACTTCTTTTAATTTGCTTAGTGAACACCAGCAATCATGGGATGCTGGATCAACAAACACCTTTCCACTAGCCTTTATTAAATATTGTACAGCATGAACACAAAACTTGACTAAGGCATCTTAGTTTCAATGTTACAAAGAGAAAGCATATGAAGTGGACAAATTTTCAGATATTTCCTGTATCTGTCAATTCTCTGGGCTCTTAATGAAAGATTGTGTGGCGTGAAACAAAAGACCGGTAACATCACTTTCAGATGCTGCTTAAACACTAATAGGTTGGGGTTTTTTTGTTGTTGTTGTAATGTGGTGTGAAGGTAAATCCAAAAAGGATCAAATCTGACATTTAATAGCAGATTTGGGACAGATAAGGGATTTTATTATTGAGGAAAACTCAGATTTCAAAGTTAAGGAGTTTGGTTTTGTTTGGTGTTCATCATGTTCCCCCTGTTGCCCCCCAATCCCTGGGAATTTATTTATTTTTCTGTTCTTTTTTCTTTGCTTTTTTTCCCCCTTTCCCTTTCCCTTTTTTTTGTAACTTTTTTTGTGGGGAAAAAAAAAAGTCTTTTTGAAAAATTCAGTCAATACAACAGTAAATCCATTTAGAGCCCTGCAACCTCATAGACTCTCACAAACACAGCTGTAACTGTAGCCTGATAAAGATAAATTACACCTATTTCCTCAGACTACTTATTGTGTGTGCATTAGGCAATTCATAGAAATACCTATTAACTCTGTGGCACCACAACCTCTCACACAGATTCAGCTGAATGACACACAAAGAAGTACCTGATTTTAATAATATTTCTTGACTTGAATTCTATTTCCTGAGTGGACTGTACTTAACACACTATTAAAGTACACAAAGCCTCTGATGCAAGAGGAAAAATACAATTACATCAGCTATCAAAACACTACTGCTCAGAAATCTTTTATCAGCGAATTATCTGTAGAATCAGAAAGTGTTAACAAAAGAAAGACCATAAATTTGAAGATGAATAGGTCAGTAGTTCCCATCAGTCAAAATAATTTATTTTCTGAAATAATTTATTTTTTACTGGCTGCTAACTCATCACTGAACAGGCCATTCTTCAGAGAATCTGAGTAGGTTACCTTGGCATATAAAGAGTGAAACAGTTACTAGGATCAAGGAGTTAATTTATAATAAGTGACAAAAGTGTGTGTGACATAGATTAGTGGCTTCTGAATCAAATTGGATTTTAAAATGCTCCTCAAATCCCACATATTGAACATCTCTGAAGGATAATGAGTTATTTGTTACAAAATGACATTGCAGAAAATGAAGCAGCCATTACAGATGTGCTCAGCAATAGCTCACAGACAATCCTGGGTATCACAGTGAGTTTTAGTGAGAGAAGTGATGCTGCCCACGAGAGTGCTATTATCTTCAACTCTTATCTGAAAATGCCTCTTATAATTTTTAGCATACATTTGGATAACTGCCAGAGAGCTTATTTTAAAATGTCACCTAAAGTACAGATAGCTTTTTTCTCAGCAGAGCACTACAGAGTGCCACTCTGAGACTTGAACCCATGACATTGTGTCAGAAGCGAAAATCATAACAAATGAACCAGAGAGAACTTGGCAGCCTACTTCATGACTTCTCATCTTTACACAAATTGCTATGACAAAATGCATCGCTTCTTAAAGAGAAAAGTCATTTGCACACAAACCTGGAATTATAGCATCTGGTCTTTAATCAGTTTAAATAGCCAGAAGTTAAGGCTGTGTCTTCTTTGTGAAACACTTAGGTTAATGCTTCAAAGCAGGAAAGGGAATGAATGTTAAATACAATTCTCAAAAGTGACCTTAACTTTTTACCTTCCCATTTAATTTAGACTGTTGCTACATGGAGTTTTTGAATAGCAATACTTCCCCTTTAAATAATGAATTGACAATGCAAGACCTACTTCTGTACACCTCGAATATTGTGTTCAGTTTTGGGCACCTCAATACAAGAAAGACATCAAGGTGCTGGAGTGGGTCCAGAGTAGAGTAACTAAGGTGGTGAAGGGCCTAGAGAACAAGTCTTATGAGGAGCAGCTGAGGGAGCTGGGGTTGTTCAGTCTGAAGAGGAGGCTGAGGGGAGACCTCACTCTCTACAACTACCTGAAAGGAGGTTCTAGAGAGGTAGGCTCTGGTGTCTTCTCACAGGTAGCTAGTGGTAGATAAAGAGGGAATGGCCTCAAGCTGCATGAGGGGAGGTTTAGACTGGATATTAGGAAAAATTTTTTCAGTGAAAGGATTTCAGGGATTGGAACAGGCTGCCCAGGGAGGTGGTTGAGTAACCATTCCTGGATGTGTCTAAAAGCTGTATAGATGTGGTGTTTGGGGATATGGCTTGGTGGACTTGGTAGAGTAGGGTTAATGGTTGGACTTGGTGATCTTAAAGGTCTTTTCCAACCTAAATGATTCTATGATTCTCTGAATGATAAATAAATAACTAAATTGCATAATTCGTTACTGTATGTGAATAAATAGCAAAAGTAACCAGTTCAAAGCCAGGAATTCATGCATATTTTATAGGCAACATAAATAACATATTTTGCACTTTTTTATTTCTAGTCCTAATGCACACTGTATTTAACTTTCTGTTTTATTCAGTAGACCTAAATAAAAATGGGACCAGTTGAAGATCCAGTAGCCAAATAACACTTACAGTTTTTTCTTACATATTAGACTAGCATAAGACTTGACCTTGTCCTTTCTGTGATTGACATGTATTTATGCAGCCCTTAATTCCTCCATCTATCAGTTTAAAAAGTGGAAATTACTATGGCTTATAACACCTAGTTATGTTTAGTCATAGTCCATACCTCTCTATAAAAGGGAAAATTTGTCCAGTTTGTCAAACTGCTGTAGAATAGCACAGTAGAGTTTCCTGTTAATGGTTTTGTTGAGGTCTTATGTGAGAGTGTAATTCTGATGAATTTTGGAATACCTAGTTTTTAAATCAGTGTTAAAAACTGCTAGGAAAGCCATTTTTTCTATCACAATTTTTTCCACTTTTTTCATTATTTTTTTGCTGAAATATATGTATTTCCCATTGCTCATTATCTTGAATGATAAAGCCATACATTTAAGCCATAACACACAGAAAGTTCAGTTAGAAATAAACATTGATACCATACCACTCAGCAGAAAGAGGACTTTCTCATCCCCCCCCTCACTTCCATAAAGATACATGATACCCAGGGATTAAAGTAATTTCATATATGATTTACTTCTTTTAGGTACAAGATTTCTTTAAATACAAACCTAAATATTCTGTCATCCCATCAAGCTTTTAGAAGGACTGAAATTCAAAGTAGTTCATTATCCTAAGACCCACATTTAGTTTATATCCAGTACAACTAGCTATCCATCCAGGTAGTTCATTGTAGTATCTAATGTAGTGCATGTTTGACACAACCACATATGTGTTCAATAATATATTCTGATTATCAAAATATTTCTTTCTAGTTCTAAAAAGGAACACTGATGTTTGTAAATAGGTTTGACAGTGGCACCTACATCCTGACACATAAACAATAATTTACACTGCTTGTGATGTTCTTGACAGCATCTTCCTTTTAAATAATAAAAAGTACATCAAGAAATTTTACATTAAAATTCTGAAACCCCTCAAGCTAAAAAATATTTTGGGTAAACAAAGTATGTGCCAGAGTGAAGAAAGTGTACTACCATGTGTCTCGTGAGGCAGTAAGCATAACCTCCATTCCCTTTGCACGTATACTGGCTTCTTTCTTTAGGAAATGCTTTTTTCTTCTAAGTTCAAAATTCTATTTTTAAGCATTTAATTTAATTTTACATGAATTTATTCACCATCACAGATTCATAATGGAAAACTTTGGAAACCAAAGTCCTCTCCAATATTACATGTAGTAGCTGCGGAAAACAAGAATGGTTTCAATTCCTGTATCATTCACCTCTCAGGTAACACATTGTTGCTCAGCAAAGAACCTAAATCTCTAAACTGCAGCCTCAGGGTCTTCACTGCAGAAGGGAGATTTCATGATCCAGGTATAGTTAAACCAAGTCTGAAAATGGAAGATCATGAGTCAGGACAGCATAGCTCAGTGAAATAACCTTTTGGAGGGAAGGCTTGGTAACTAGGACTCAGCATAATGATTTATATTTTCTGGGATCTGCCCTAGTGTTTACCCACAACTTTAAATCATCTTTTGTGAACCAACAATTACCCTGAAGCTTCCTCAGGGCTGTTTGCCTTGTCCTGTGTGACATGCAAGGGTCATGCACTCAGGATTCAGCCAACAGAGGTAAGAATTAGTGCAGATGGCATGTGAATTTCATGCTGACTCCTTTTGCATCATAGAAGGTAGAATGACACGACTGATTTACTTCATGTGAGTCACCAAACAGCTTTCAAGTAGCTGTAACTTTGTGACACTTCTGATTCAAGGAATTTCTTAATTTAATTAGGCCATTATTAGACAAACATGAATGACTGAAGTTAGAGATGAATAACCATTAATTCAAGCTTAAATTATGAGAACACATTCTGGACTGATATTCATCCAGTTTAGAATGAAACCAAAATGGACTATTACTATCACTGCAAACTTACTTCTGAAATGAACAGATGGTATCAGTGATTAATGTTCTGAATTTTTTGTGGGATCTAATAATGAGCACAGGTATGTTTCAAGTCTGATTTCTTTCTGTTAAATTTACTGTAATCCTAGGACTTACCTTCATTACTTTGCCTGAACCTCTGTTCTCTTGAAATACACTGGTCATAGTCCTTGACACAGCTCTATTTTTGCTGTAAATTGATCATGTCAGCATTACAATTGAAACCATTTGGTAATAGCAACTGTAACCAAAAAGGAGTCCATGTACAAGTGAATCTTTACAAAATCAAAGCTTCCTGCATTGATCTGGAAGAATGTTCTTCCTAAAGCTCCCTGATTCAATGCACAAAGCGAATTCATAGAAGAGCAGAATTGACAGAAATAAAATACTTGAGGAAAGTACATTAAGCACACATGGTTTTAATGAGTCCCTGTCCTTGTTACAATTAAAAATATAGAGGAAATCAAATGCTTAAAATAGGTCTGTATCTTTGCAGACTTGTAACTAATTAACCGAGGAAAAAGGATGCTCAACACTGACGTAAGTACACCTACTGCATTTTGAATAAAATAGAGAATATCCCCAGGGGAATAGAAATGAATGTGAGATTAAATGTAAAAAGATAAAAACCCCCAAATATTAGATGACTCTGACTGATGCAGAATTGAGTAAAAAGGAAAAATTTGAAAGATGAGCTCTCTATACATTTGCTTTTCTCCCACTGAAATGGTTTATGTTGATCAATTGTTCTTCATTTCCAGTAAAGTGGCTTTTTAGGCTATCATATCTCGAATTTAAATTATATCTCCTGTACTGTAAAAAGAAAAGAAAGCTAAATACATTAAATGTGTTTCTAAGTAGGAAATTTTAGCATGTGATCCTGATTGACAGACACTTTTGTGTATTGCGTATCACTTAATTTGTTTCAGCTTAATATAAGTTCAGATTCAGACTTCTTTTATCAGACAAATGTGAGTTACTCTGCAGTTTAATGGGACTATTCTCCTGTTGGTGGGATTTGATCCTACTTAATAAGTTAATATTTTCCTTCACCTCTGAGAAGGGAGAAATAAAGAAAAGACTTCAGAGAAGAGTTAAGTGATGTTAAATGATGAACTTAGAAGAGTCCTTGTGCACCACATTGCAAACTGATACGGAGGATAACATGTACCCATTTCTTACATTCAGTTTTAGGGAAAAAAAAAGAGAAGAAAGTAATTGTGGAAATATTTATATAGTTTTTCTCCCTTAGAACACCATAAGAACAGGCAAATAATAACATAAGGCTTAAATTCTCACTCTCTGTTATCTCCTATGGCAATTATAGATTTAGATAATTTTGTACATGAACAAATTGCTTGTAAATAGGATTATTTTGAAGGTAAATTTGTGATACTTTGGAACTAGTGTGAGAGAAAAGAAGACTGAGCATTAGTCTTTAGTCGAATTTTATATTTAAGTTTTTTTTTTTTTAATCTGCAAAAGTTTATAGTCCAATCATAGTATAGGAAATAACAGTGAAGCTGGTAAATAGATTATCTATTTTCAAAATCTAAGAAGCTTACCAAAGTGTTAAAGGCTTGCTTTTAAAAATGCTCTGAAGAAAGTAGAAAAAAAATTGCCATTTTTCTCTCTTATCTTCTCTGTCAGTTATTCTGATTTGAAAAATGGAAGGCATGTCGAGAGAGGGAGTCACCAGAAGAGTAAGAAGAATGAGAAACTGAAAAAAGAGAACATTTCATAAAATAATAATGGAATCACAGAATGGCTTGAGTTGGAAAGGACCTTAAAGATGATCTCATTCCAACTCTGCTGCCATGGGCAGGGACACCTCCCACTAGACCAGATGGCTCATAGCCTCATCCAACCTGGATTCCAGGGAGAAGAGCTCAGCACCTCCCTCTCCACTTCTCCTCAGGAAGCTGTAGAGAGCAATAAGGTTGTCCTTTAGGCTTCTTGTCTCCAAAGTAAACATGCCCAGAGTCCCTAGCCGCTCTTATAGGACATTCCTTCCAGCCTTTTCACCACCTTTGTTGCCCTCCTCTTCTGAATTCATTCAAGGACATCAGCATCCTTCGTAAAGGGTGGAGCCCAGAACTGCACATAGTATTCCATGTGAGGCCTCATCATCACTAAACACATCAGGATAATTTCCTCTTTTGACTGGCGGGTCATGCTGTGTTTGATGCACCCAGCATGGGATTTGCCCACTGGGCTACTAGGGCTCACTGCTGACTGACATTGAGCTTAGTATCAACCAGCACCCCCAGATGGCTTTCTGCAGGGCTGTTCTCCAGCTGTTCCTTTCCCAGTTTATACTTGTGCCTGGCATTACTTTGAGGTACAGAATCCAGCATTTGTTGTTAAAGTTCATGCCATTGATGATTGCATAAGAGCTCTTCAGCAATAACTAAAACATCGATGTGTTATCAACATTGTGTTCATCACAAATCTAAACCATAGCACCTACAAGCTGCTCTTGTCCCTCAAGAGTGCACCTTCCAGTTTTGTATCGTCATCAAACTTGCTAATGGTTCATTCAGCTCCTGCATCCAGATGGTTGATAAATATATTGAACAGATCTGGCCTTAGAACTGAGCCCTGAAAACACCGCTGGTGACTGGTTGCCAGCCAGGTGTTACACCATTTGCTACAACCTGTCAGCCAGTTCTCCACCCAGCACACTGTCTACCTTTCTATCTCACAGTTGAACAACTTGTTCAGTGGGACAGTATCAAAAGCCATACTAAGATCCAGGAAAACAGCATCCTCTGCCTTACCCTCATCCACTAGCCAGCTGACTTTGGAGTAGGCTATCCAATTAGTTAGACAGGACTTTCCCTGCATGAACTAGTGTTAACTGTGTCTGACGATTGCCCTGTCCTGTAAATGACTTTCAATAGCACCCAGTATGATCTTCTCCATAATTTTTCCAGGTACTGAGGTTAGACTAACAGGTCTGTAGTTTCTATATTGCACTTTTCTATTGCATAGCACAGAATTCACAGCTCAGAGTGACATTTGTTTTGTCTTACTCTTGTCAGACAGTACCTTTATCTGGATTTAGACAGCAACAAGGACTGTTTTTCATTATTGGAACCAGGCTCAACCCTTCATCAGTTGTGTATGTTGTAGACCTAGTTCTAGCTTTTCCTTCAATACATTCCCTGAATTTTGTGGGAATACCTCATCAAAGAGTCTTCTTTAGTGATAGTGTGTTTAATACTGTTTAATGATTATACCTACATCCATTTGTTTCAGGAAGCAGTCTAATATTTGGCATTTTCTCAGATCCAGATTTGTGCTTTTTGATGCCTAGGCAAGGACAGGGGATCTGGCTTCCACTTTTCACTGAATACCAAGAAAGATGGCTTAAACTCAGGTTACCTATAAATCAAGTTTCTTCTAAGCTGTTAACAAAATCATCTGCAAATAAATCTATACAGTTTTATCACTGTCATTAGGTTAGGTGAGAGTGTGAGGCCAGGAAAGTTTATGTTGCAGGTAAGGGGAAGCCAGTTTCTGCACTATGATATCACAAGGACTTTTTCTTGAGGAGGAGGAAAAAGACTTTGGTCATGCAATGTTGGTATGCATTTGAGCTCAAGTTTATTTCGCTTCCCATGTGATGTTTTATGATGTTCTGACTCTTTTCAAATGTCAAGGTGAAGATCTAATCTAATTTCCTCAAGTATCTACTTGCTAATACTCAGCAAATATTTTAAAGATACCTAAAGAGAGATACAGGAAACAACATGTTAAAGAAGACATCTTCCATATGGGCTTTGGGAGAAATAGGCACATCCAGGGCAGAATTCTTTTCTATTTATAGACTTAAGTATATCTACTTTACTTAAAAGTGCTTGTTTCTCTTGACTAACTACAAATTGACAGCAGGGTAGCTAGTCCAGATGTAGACATCTATATTGCAGACACCTCCTGCTTGATGAATCCAGCTTTACATAATTTATCTGTGAATAATTCAAAGGAAATTACACAAGAGAAAGTAATATTGTGATATTATTCACTGTTTGAAGATTATGCTGCTTTTATACTCCATTCTGGGAATTTTTCCCAATTTTGCCAGCAATTTGTCAAAGGCCAGCAAGAAAACAGCTAAGTCAGACTTGTAAAAGAGCTATATCAAAGTACCCAAAAGGTGTAAGTACTGTTGATTACTACAGACCAATATAAGATTTTTTATTTTTAGCACTTTGTTTGGTGTTTTTTTAGTCTTCTTCCCAAATGAAGAGGATAAGTGAAATAAAACAGAAGTTCAGAAACCTTACCTTTTTTTTTTAAATCTGAAATTATGTGTGTTCAATACACAATCTGTAGCATAAGTTACTAAAAACGAAGAGAATCTAGTATAAGAGAACTGACGCTCAATACATTGATCTCTCCTGTGTTCTTACCAACCTGTAACAAGTTTGACCTTTGGTGATGATCTGCCTAAGCAAAGCTGAATTCCTAAAAAAGCAATTCCAAGGAGAGGAGTATAGCTCAGATGTTAGTTAGCCTTATGTAACTCAACACTTCTAATTACAGATATTCTACAGATTCTATGAACATTTTCTGCTTTTTGATTATTAGATTTAACATTGCAAAATACACGTGGACAGAGCTGTTAACAGTAATGGTACTGCTCTCTGTAGCACTGACAGTATTTTGCACACATGCTGAAGGCATGAAGGAGTAAATATTCCCTGCTGAAAAACTTTGCAGTCTGACTTGACAGCATAAACAAGGAATGAAAAATGTTGAACAACTAAAGCCACCAGAAAATAAGTTAGAAAGACATGCATGAGTGTCGTTAGTTCCAAACCCCTCTTGTTTGTCTTTTATGCCTCAGTTTTGTTATTTACTTAGTGGTTTAGAGTTTATTTCCTATGTGTTAGTAAAATTTCTCTCTGTCTGTTTGTTTAGCTTATTATTTACAATTATTTACAGTTACCACTACTAATGGTTTCCAGACTTTTTAATTATGGAGAGAATTTTATAAAATGGATTCTATTCCCATCAGTATTATGAATTTAAATACTGGCATGGGTAACCAAGTTTCCATTGGACAAGTAATCCAATTTGTAACTCAACACAACTCCACTTGGGTCATGACCTCTAGCATTGAACTTCCAGCTCAAGTCATGACTACACAGAACACCTCTGCTAGGTATTTTGTACTATTTGTACTTCAAACAAACATCTCCAGAAAAGCTCTGTCTTCAGTAATCTGATCATCTAATCCAAGAAATGCTTCTGTGCTCAGAAGGGGAAGAGATGAAATTTATTGTATTAACATTGTGCAAAATGAAGATCCAAGCCCTATTACTAATAACTGTAGCACAATCAACAGCAAGCCTCTTGATGTCATTAACGTGATGAGTTCAAAGTCCCTGAAACTACTAGTTTGTATACTTTAAACATTTAGTGAACTCATTTTACTTGTCTAGCTCTTGCAACGTAAGGCAGATCCTGCTGGACTGAGTACGTATATAGTGCACCACATCACTGATAACTTCTGAATTAATAAGGTAATTGCACATGGCATTCAATTTCCCTCTGTATCAGGCAGTGAACAAAGTGAAGAGGAAGAGAGCTTATCTCCAGCACTATAGGCTAGGATTCAACTTTCCACTTTAAATTTCTACACTGTTGGTGTCAATGTATGAGATGGATGTCTAGACTTCTAGCAAACACAGAGGAGAGTTAATCAAATATAGTTAATGTAATCTGGACAGTTACTTATCTCTTCATAATTAGGTAGGCAGGTATAGACTCGGTTGCATGAATGTATTTTGAGATGCTCTACTATATTTAAGATTTCTATGGGGTGTTATAGCAGCACAATGTTGAATAACAGAGTATAGGCTCTATACAAAACTTGTCCTCTTGTGGCCCAGGAGCTAGAGGACAAGTGGGACACTGAATAGTTTCTGTGTCTTTTCAGAGAAAGAGAAAAAAATAATCCAGAACAGTGGATAAACACACATAGGGGAAAAAAAAAAAAAAAAAAGAAGAGGGAGATAAGCCAGTGTTATTTGTTATTTTTTATTTAATTGTAGGCATACTAAAGAAAAATGGGGGGGAGGGGTGTTGAAGAACTCAGAGAATGTGATTTAATTTTATTAATAGTTGTTAGCTGCAGTAAACTGGTAAAACCTGGGGAATTTGTATAAATATACACATACAGAAATTTAGAAATCCTCATGGATTCTTAAACCCAAAATCAAAGCTATGGTCTTAATTTGGAATTTAGATTCTTCTGAGAGGGCTTCAATATCCCATCCATCCCTCCATTTCAAATAATCAACAATTGATTCACTTCAGCAGTATGATTAGAGGTACAGATATTATGCACCAGTAATCCAGGCCTTAGCTGTAAATACTTAAAAAAACATGAAACTGCTTATTTTTTTCTGTTCCTTTGGCATAATCATCTGATTTAAAATATTTGCACTCATTCCCTTCTTGAGGCATTGTCCATGGGAACAAGCAATTTTTGAGGGGTATCAAGTCAAGCCAAGAATAATTATAAAAGGATTTACTGCAAGGAAAACCAGTGAAATCCTAGGTCTATAGCAAAGACTGTTTTCACAGAAAGATTAAGAAGGATGGGAAGGGGTTGATAAATGTTGCCTGTTAGACAGCAACATATGTTAACCCTAGATGTACTTCATGTGTTAGTCATACATTTACAGGGGAGGGTAAAGAAAAAACAAGTTAAATTGTTTAGATTTTTCATTATAAATACCTATTGATTTCAAATTACTGATAAAAGAAAAAAATGGTGCATTAAAAAGCTTTGTGGACAAAGCAACAAAACAAATTATTTGTAAAATATTGTTCTGAATTGCTGTACTACTTCTCCCCCACAAAACTTCCCTAGCAATCTGACATGCTTGTTTCTTACACATCTTTTGATTCAGATATAAACCACATTTTTTGCCACATCATGTGAAATTCTTCAAACATCTCATCATTCTTGTTCATATAAAGTAATTTCTTTCATGGGAACACACCAGCTTTCTCTTGTTGTTATTTTGGTGGGTTTTTTGGACCATCATCAAACTATCAATCTGTTTGCAATACCATGGGCAAATGCAATCCATTTCAAAAATAATTTTCAGTCCCAACTACCGAAGAAAACTCATACAGCAATTGTATTTCTGACTTAAAGGGAGATTAGTAAGCCTACACTAATTCTATAACTTCAAGCAAGAAATACCTAATTTACGACTTTGCCACATAAAGTGCTTCCAATTGCACCCTGAATCCCATACCTTTTTGACATCAATTTTTTCTAGGCCACGTTTTATCAGGTCTGAAAAAGCAATGATTCTTTAGGGGAAAAGACTTAGGTCTAACAGGTACCCACTGCCGAGACTAACATGAAGAGTACTGAGGGAGGTGGAATATGACAGCTGTCAGCCATCCTTATGCCCTCTCAACTAGGGGAGCCAAGTTATGCCTATTCACACTTGAAGCTCTATTTTGTTTCCTACAGCAGCCAACCCAAAGGAACTAATCTGGCAGCCAGAACAAGAGCTCTCTGATACTCAGGGACTGTGGAGCAGATGTGATGCAGAACAAAATCTGCTAGCTCTGTAACCTGGGGGGAACCTGCATGTAAAGGGAATCAAAGCCTGGCTGTTTGAATCAGTTGGGTCTACTTTGTCGTTTCATTAACATGAAAGGAAAAGATGAGGTTTTGTCCCAATATATAAGAGAAATAAATCTTACAGTTCTGATTTATTAACTTTCAACCCTTTTTAGAGGTAAATCTTAGAAATGTGGAAAGAAAGGCTAAATGATATGGTGCCCAATTATAAGTTATTTTTTAAGTTTTTAACTAAATTATCCTATGTCATTTTATAAGGAAATTTAGATTATAAAGAAAATGTTCATAATTAAGAAAAAAAATCCACAAAAAAACAAGGCCAAATTGAAATAAGCAAAATATAGTGAACCTAATTCTAATTATATTAGGCATCTTTATACTACTCTACTACTGCAGAGAGGTTTGGAAATACTTGTAAAAGTAATTTATACCCACTTTAAGGCCCATTTATGCTGCCAGAACAGTGACAGCTGAGTCACTGAGCTTCTGAAAGTCACAGCAGTCAATATCAGTCAAAAATTTCTAAGTGTGCATTTATTCATTCCAAGTGTCTAAAACTGGTATTCATCATTAATGCATCTTAAAAGTTACAGCCAGCAAATCAGTGAGGAAAGCAGTCATATGAGCCAGGCACCCAGTTACAGAAGATTATACTCTGGAATTTTCCAATTTAAAAGATTTCATTAACTTGGTTGGGAGCAGAAAGAGACTGAGAATGGTCTTAACCTTTCCTTTAATAGAGAATACAGAACAATAGGAATGAAGTTTGAACAACTTGTAGATAGCAAAATATTTGGCCAAAATATTCAATAATTCAATAGGTGAGTAATTGGTTTAAATGAATGTTATTTAGAATAAATGGCTGAACCAGTTCTTCAGAAGAGTTAGTTCAGAAAGAACCAAAATTAAAAAAAAAATCATTATGCTTAGCAGCAAAAATCATCATATTTCTCTGATCCAAATTTCTAATGCATGATCATTTTGAAAAAGTTAAAGGATATTTTCATTTTGATGATAATATTAATGAAAACAACAACAAAAAAAGTCAGAATCCTAAAGTTATGACAGTTTTTTATAAATAGTCGTATTTATTTTCAGAGATATCCCTCTTGAATTTATCACTTTCCCTCACCTACATTAACAACTGTTCCAAAAGATCAAAAGTGTTGATTTTTAAAGGCATTTCTAGTGGCAAAAATATATTAACTCTCATGTAGTACAGCTGGAGAATTGAAAAGTATTCAATTTATAAATGTCATTCTGCAGTAGAATACTTGTTGAAATTGGGAACACTTTTTAAAAAGCCATTCACATCTGAGAGGTAAAGATTCACCATGTAATGATCAAATCCCTGATAGTCATTAAAATGAAGGGCCCTGCTGAAGAGCAGCTTCAGACTTTTAGAGAATAAAGATTATCGCAGACAGACAAACACATGGTACATTTGACAGTATCTCCATAGAAATTACCCCTTTATTCTGCAAGCTAATTCCAGGCATAGCCAGCTAATGAGCAACAGCCTTTGACATAACCGAGGTAGAACTATTTCTTCTTTGTTTGTTTTCATCTTCTTCAATATTGATGACAATTCACCATGCTAAAACAGTTTTAAATCACATACAGCAGATTTGGAATTTAGAAGATAATCTCACAGTTTGGTCAATGTGAGAGATTAATTTGGTTTTACAGTTTAAATTAGTATCATTTCAAGTATCCTTACATTCACATCTTAGGTTTAGAGTTAGCCTTTTTTCTAGGTGACTCTGGGACATACCAGGCTGATTCTAAAACTCCTTGATGTGACCAATCTGGACTGCATAAATGAGACAATAAATTTTCTTGTTCTGTTGTTTGATGGATTTGTTTGCTCTATTGTATTTACTAGATACAGCAAGAGCCTCCTCCTTCTGCCGGTCCCTTCCCTCTGGAAGGAATACTACACATGGACCATTTATTAAAGAACACCAGAGTATACTTTCTAAAAGCATGAATCTCAGTATCACAGAAAAAAAGTTTTGATAAGCCTTCTACAAATTCTGAATTCCCTCCAGACCATCTACTTAGGAGATAATAGAAACAGCTGACATAGACACTGACTGTCATTCATGTTTAAGGGAAAGAGATTTCCTGGATTAATGATTAGCAAATGGTGGCATTAACTGAGTGGAAGGTTGATGAATCTTTCAGATCCTCCTTATGTATATAACATGACCAAAAGAAGGCTTTTCCCTGCATGACTTTAGTCTCTCTTGCTGAAGAATCTTTTTAAAGAAGTGGGATTGAGGACATAAAAGTCTAAGATTATAGGACGCACATGTCAGTAGGTGTGTGGGAAGCGACTGAAAAAGGAGACCTTTTTATGCTATATTGGGTCAAATCTCAAAATCAAAGATTAGCGTATCAAGATGTGCACCATTCAATTCTCAGTTCTCTGCACATAAACCATGCATGCAAGTCAGTGAGTTTGATTTTCAGTTTTTTAGCCTCTGAACTCAGGCACACTGTGCACAGCTGTGTTTTCTCCTAGGGAAAAGATTGGGAGCAAAAATCAGTGGGTAAAAAATTGTCAGTACCTAAAGACTTTGAAAATGTGATGCATTAAATATGTGCTAAGTTTTATGAGTATGAATCTCATAAGTTTGGAGTCCTGTGCGATGACAGTGCTTGATACATGCCCTTAAAATATCTGAATATTTTTAACATGTTATAGAAGGTCATAGAAGTCTATTCTTATGCTCCCAAGAACATTACTAACTTCTATTAAAATACATCCATAAAGACATTTTTGTGTAATTAATGATTATTGATATTCTAAGCAACTATCTCCCTTGATCACATCTCTGATGAGTAAATTACTATTAAAACTTTGCAAATATTAAGTATGCAGAATCTAATCCTTTTGCTAGTAAAACCAAATACCATCATCAGCAAGTAACTTCAATCTCATAGTTATTCACAGAAATCAGAGTAGATTTCATTTGCTTATATTAAAAAAATAAGGAAAATACAGAGAAAACTTTGCAGGCCAGCTACTAAAGTATGCAGTTGCTAATTAAAGTTCATCAGGGGATATAACTGGCATTGACTAGACATCGTTATTGGAATCATAGCTACAAGGAACCAGATCAGTGTAAATAAAACCAAGCAATCTTTTCCCCACTTTAAATCTTAAGAGTTGTATCAGTTTTGGTAAAATGTCAGTCTACTTCTTCAGTTCCCCATTACAAATCCTAACGGCAGCTCCCTGCTGTTTTGCTACAATCTATAACATCCACAGCTCTCTTTTACCTGACCTATTTCCTCTTTTTCCTTCTTCAGATGTAGCTATAAAATGGGAATATACGAACTATCACTAGAGCATGTCTTATTTCATATGTGATGAAGCAGAATATATACATGCTTTTATAGACATATAAATGTCTTCATCTACCTGCTGATAAGGACTTTTATTAGCTGTATGTTGCTTCAAGCCGGTGAGGAGGAAAAGACATTTTGCTATAATCAGTTTTTTCCAAAGACAATTGTAGCCCTCCTGCAAGGCAGTGGCACCTGCAGATAAAAACCACGGAACTGAAAATGCTGTCTATCTCTTAAACTGTAACAGTGCTTATTGTCATCAGTGCCTATTCTTTTCAGCTGTGGTTTGTTTGTTTGTTTGTTTTTTTGTTTTTTTTTTTCATTCATTTATTTTCTCAATTTCTTTCCTACTTATTGTCACCACATCTATTTAGGCACTTCTCTGTCTTGAAAAATCTCTGAAAACATATCAAGAAACTGTATGGATAAATGCACATAAACTGCAAAAATACCATTTTTATAGTAATTTAGATCTGCTTTAAACTGTTTTTATTCACAAAAGTGGAAAAGGGGCAGTGGTGCAGTGGAAGAGTTAGAGTGGGGACAGTTAAGTGTTCCCAAGAATAACTGCTTAGTTGTGGTCTAAAGCATTACATAAAATATTGGGCCTTATAAGTCCAGTAAAAAACATGTAGTCATTCATCAGGGTGCACAACAGAGCAATCTTCTCAGCTTGAATGACTTCTGGCCAGCAGGTAGAACCAAGGCCTAACTTAGCAGCCAATTTGTATCACGTGAGGCAGTAGGTAGAATTATAGGTAGTCTTCAGGATTCACTGGACAATGCTCAGGATCTCTGCAGTTCTGGAGATATTTTTTTTTTTTTTTTCCTAGTATCCTGTCTACATCCATGGATTCATATTTTAGTCCTTTGTCCTATTGTATCAACTGCCCCTCATGCTGCATCTCATCACCTGTCTTTGTATTAGTTGACAGTCTAGCACTGTTGAACTATTATTGACCTTTACCTGAGAGTTTAGTCATTTGTATAAGTATGTGCAACTGTGCTGTATCTACATTTATTCTGTGGCTATTGCTGGAGTTGTTTTAATCACTGAGAATACCAGGATTTCCTTTAAATTATCTACAATTAAATTTCTGCTGAGTTAGTCTATGATGCAAGCTATTTGAATGAAGGCAGACTTTTCACTTGCCATAAAACTGATAATCATGTCATTCTGCAAAATATGGTTCATTTTTTCATTAAGAGAAAATGAAGGCTGATTTCCAAGTTTGCATTAAAATGTCTATTTTCTATTTTGTCTGTTCTTCTGCTTTGATTTCTCTGCACTTCTACCACAGAAAATCTGCAGTTCTCTCCTTATGTTCACAGGCACACATGTATAATATCCCTGAGTGATATTTTCACCTTTCTAAATGAGTAGCTGCAGAACCTGTTCAGGCTTGTCCAGACCTTTAGTAAAAAGATTCTCAATTTATTGCCAGACCTGACAAGGGTTATATTTTTTTTTTTTTCCAGCAGAAATTTTTTGATTTAGGGTGTAAAAAAATCACCGTTCTAAAAGAGTTTTAAAACCCAAGCAACCAAATACAAAACAAAAAAAAGCCCTTAGAGTAACCACATCTATATTAGCAGAAAATCTTTTTTCCTATTATATTTGATTCCATTTGAAGAACTAACTTCCACTAATGCTCTACTAGTGTATTTACAGAAGCAATCTCTTTAAGTGTGTGCAAGACTGGATTATTCATATCCCTCTTCTTCTTAAAGGCACATTCTAGAAGAAATTCAGTGTAAGTTATTTTAGAATAATTGCTAATTCTATTTGCCTTCTATTTAAGAATTTACCTGTTCCCCATGATACATTTAAGTGTATTTCTGCCTTAAGTTCTTGGCCCTCTGGTCTTTACACTGAGAGGTCTATTGTACATTTATGTCCGCTGAGGTGACACAAGTTAGCTCAGCTTCATTCTCTGACAATAAAACTGTCAGCACCAATTATATAAATTTAATCATATGAAAAGCTAGTTATGGTGACTTTGATTTTAAAAGAATCATAAAAAAGAAAAAAAAACCTTAATTTGTTGCTAATTGTTAAAAACAACCCAGCCAATATGAAAGACAATATTTTTAGAAAAAAATAGTAAGATGAACTAACCCTTCTATGAATTATGGAAAAATGGGTATCAATCTGCTGCCAGGTTTTGAATTCTAATTTCATGTATGGTATTCTTTGCATTTTTGTATCCTTAGAGGGAAATTGTAAGTGTGCAGATGAGAAGGCCACTGTTCTCTCTCTGGAAGATAACTGAAACTAAGGACTTCCTGGGGTGTCAATTACTGCTGGGCACAGGGGACAAATCTTAAATAATAAAACAATTTATTTTAGTAATATTATGAATATTATAAAATCCATTGAGGAGCAGTTTCTTTGAAGCCTCCTTTGCAGGATCACAGCTCTATCAGTTTGCTCTGACAAAACCTCTTTTTCAGACTAATGCAAACACTGTCTTGCAGACAGGTATAATTTTGTTGCCTATGCCTAGAAGCATAAACAAAGAAGAACACTATTGGCGATGAATTTGCCATCTCACAGAGACATTCTGAATTTCAGGCACTGTTCAAAGACACAAAATAGTTTGAAAGCATAAGTTTAGTTGAATTTTGATATTTGGGTAGCAGAGGGTGTGGGGCAGAAACAGTGTATCTCCCCACTTCTGTGTTCTGCACTGATTCATAATAGCTCATGTGAATGGTGGATGTGGGAATGTTTTTAGAAAAGTTATACTTATTCCATTATCACCCTTTCCCAGTTCTTGAAGCTGTTAAATGCTATGCTTGCATAATGGCTCATGCACCATTGCTTCTGGTGTGTGTCTGCACTGCACTCTGAAATCTTGCAACAGAGAACATAAAATATATGTTCTTACAAAGAACATCAAACATATCTTTCTACCTAAAAACTGGAGACCAGGTTTTTGTAGAAAATGAATGCCTTGCTACTTAAAATATCCTAGAAAATAAGGAGGTCCTGGAAATTGTAGGCTTTAAAAGCCCCGAGCATCAACTTGAAATATGTGTTTAGAGAAAGTAAGATGTTACTCTCTAGTTTCTGCAGGGTTATTCTCTGGAAGGAAAACAAATAATAAATAGCTTTGCCAAAATACTTCCCAGTACTGTTTTTAATCATAGGAACTCCCACTAAATGACAGTTAAGAGTAGAAAACAGAATAGTAGTTCAAAATGCGGAAGGGATTTCTTTTTTTGGTATTGAAAAGGGCTGTGCATATAGAATTTGTATGAACCAATGGAACAGCTGTTAAATAATACAATTAGACCTTTTGATAGAATAATGCTGAACATATGAATATGATGTGATGCACTCTAACTGTAGATGTACCATAGTATTCTAAAAGTTAATTTTCTTAACTGTTAGGCAAAAATGTTAGGATAATTCATTTGGATATTGTAACGATTTCCTTTTGCTTCAGAAAATGTGCATCTGTACACCTGTAGATTACTGGGTGAGCTGGAGGCAGCTGTTAGATGTTTGCCATGTCCTTGAGAGTTCTGCAGTCTTTCATTCAGTGTTAACAACCATCTTCACAGTTTTACACATAAGGTCATGTGGGAGATGCTTGTATCTTGAATTTTGTCTCCCCACTTTAAAATATCACCAGTCTGATGGATTTCTGATTCTGTCAATGCCTTTTCTCTCCGTGCGTTTTGCTCATCTCTGACTAGCTGTGTCCATGTGACTTTGAACTCCTGGGGAAAGGATATCTTTTGTTACCTGCATTTAAAAAAATGAGGAAAAAACCAAACTATTGTTCAACATATTAAGGCATAGTAAGTTGTACATTATCTTGACAGTGGAATGTATTAGGGTTGTAATTCTTTTTGATATATGCTATACCAATCACATTTCACAAAAACCCATTGCAAAGAGCAATGGCTTAGTCTAGTTATATGTATTCAACAGTTTTGGAATACAGACACATACACTAAAAAGTTTTCTTTTACCAGTGCTACATCACCAGGGTCATAATTTCATTTGTACTTGTGAACAAGATACTCTCCCCAGCCATATTGTAGGTGTCTAAAGGGATTTGGATCTTCATTTTCAGATCACGTAGCCAGTGTAACTGGTCTGGAGTATGCCTCAGTTCTTATCCCTATTGATGAATTTATTAAAAAAAAAAATAAAAATTACACAATGGCATCGAGGAGCTTTTTAACAATTTATACATTTCACCGCTGAGCAGTCCCTCCTGTGGAGAAAGTACAGCTGGAACTACCTCACCAGACTAAAGGTTAAGACCTTGGACTGGAATCAAAGACCTTAAAACTATTTCAGCTCTAGGCTTCAAATCATAATTCAAACTAACTTTCTGATCATCCTCTTATATTTGGGATCAGTATAGTTTTAAATGGAATGCAAAGCCACACTTCTTGGCATGCAAGATACAGCAGTATTGCCTTGCCACTGCTTGGGGCATAATTGACGATTATTGCTCCAAAATTCCACCACAGCCTTAACATGGCTTGGCTCTGCTTTGTTGGCTTTAGCTCATTTAATATGGTCTTGTTTTCCATGCTGCTTTTCACCCATACATTAGTTTTCAAAGAGTAAATACTTCAGTAAAAAATATGGCAATTTCAATGTGATTGATTGCAGTTTTGGCTAGTACCATTTCTATATCTTTTGCTGTTGCCATGTCATTCTTATTTCTTCTTCTTCTGTTGATGCTACCAAGCTTGTGTGTCCTTTTTCTCCTAACACTTTCATTAGAAGCATAAGGTGATAACTAGTAGGAGCTTTTCCAACCAGATGAATCTGTAAAAAGTTTAACTTAACTGACTCATTTTCTGTTACTTTTGATTTTTAGAAAGTGTACTACACTGTACTACAGTGTACTGTCTTTCTATGGAACTGGATTGTTTGTTTTTCCCAAACTGAGAATGTCTCCATAGGTTTAGGTGAATATCTTCATAGCTTTAGGACAAAATAAATCAGAAAAGAAATCTTGTGTTTGACAGACTTGGTAATACATGTGACATACTTGTGCAGATATTTGTCAAGCTACCTAAAGCCAGAAGCTTCAGAAACCCATTCTTCACAAAATAACCACCCTCTGCTTCTCCAAATGAGGGCTGGCTGGCCACAGTACAGAGCAGGAGTCATTACCAGCAACAATCAGAAGGGACAAATATTACTGTTGAAGATAAAATGCAATCCCCCCATGATATCATTCAGAGTGTTACTGGAACTACTGTGTGATGTTTATATGATCCTGATGAATACAATTTAAAGAAAGTCATGTTTTAAGTAGTATGGGGAGTCTTGAGTATAAGGTAAATGTCATTATTTTCAGTGAAATCCTTCCAGACTGAAAAGCCTGCACAATATGTGTTCAAAGAGCAAACTATTCATCTTCAATAATTTAATCGGAAAATGGCTGGGTACCAGCATTTCCTTTTAGAGAGGTTGCTTCTAACCTTCTAACTTTTGTGCCAAGTTTCAGTAATCTGTAAATTTTTCAAACCTAGGATAACAGGGTTCATAATGGAAACACTGACACTCTTCTAGCTATAGATGTGCCACCTACTGCTGTAATAACCAGTAGATAATTACTTTCAGCTTTCCACTCAGTGAATTAGGACAGATGAAATTTTTCATTAAAAGAAGAGTTTTGCTGTAAGAAAGTTCATTTCAGGACATGTCTGCAATAATAAACTAACTGCAGCTTGCCCTGTGATTTCTCGGTATTTTTGTTGTTGGTGGATATTTTTTAATTCATGAAGACTATCATGAATGAAAATATTCAGAATGAAAGGCCAGATAGGTAACTGCAGCTCACTTGTCCACACAACCCATCAGTGCAGTGTGCAGAGTTCAATGTCTAGAGCTGAAATTAATTGTGATGTGATCAGTCAGCTCATGTGGAGAGGAGTCTGCAGATGTTCTCAAGAAGCTCTAAGGGCAGCTTCATAGCTAGTACCTTCCTACTGAACTTCAGCATAAATTCCCATTTAGGAAAAAATAAATAAATTCCAAAACACGCTATATGTCTGACAACATGAAAATCACCCAACATACTTTATTTTTTAGGAATACTGATTTCTGATCATTTTATGTTTATTAGGAATGAAAATAGCTAAGCCAACACCACCACAAAACCAGTCATTATCAAGATCACATTATGGATTCTAGTTTTCAAAATATTTCACTATAGCTAAGTAGTCATTATTATGGTAAATTATATCAGAAGGGGTTGATTTAGCAAAATACCTTCTATTGCTACCAATTACTACTACTTTCATTAATCAAACGGTACTCAGACTATTTTCTTCTGGGAGTTAATTGTGAACCGCAGGATAATATCCATTTAAACTGTGCCAGGTGATGATTTCTTTCATCATGAGAGTAGTTCAATATTTTAGCTAGATAAACTTTCTTTTTAATAACATTTTCAGATAACAGTCATGAAATCATTAGATAATTCTTTCTTATCCTTGTGCTTCCCACTGCTGTTTTCTAACTTAATTTGACCCTTTGAAAGCCTCCAGGAGTGTCAGGGCAAATGCTATATATTTGCATCTACTATTTTCTACTTCATTATGTACTGATACTAGGTGGCATGCAACAGCCCACAGGTACTTCAAAAAATAGTTACAGTAGATGCAGACAAGATCATCTTGCATTTTCAGTCATTTAGGAATGCAGTTCTATACTTAGCCTTATTGGTAAATTTATATTAATTTATAATAATGTATATTGAGCTCATATCTGTGAATTTAAAGTCATATACAATTTAAGTAATTTAGATTCAAATTTCAGAAGTCTCAAAATGCTTAAAAAGCTGCTCCTATTACCATGTAGTTTTATTTCTCTTCCTACATACAAAAAAAAAAAAAAAAAAAAAAATTCTCCGTTTCCTTCTCAAACCCATCACTTTTTCAATTAATGCTTCTTAAAGTTTGTTCCC
>JANHGN010001912.1:0-29523 GCA_024605025.1 Megaceryle maxima
AAACATAAAATAAAATAAAAAAACCCCTTCCCTTAAGACACCCAAACCTCTCAAGTAAACAACAAATGCAGTTCTATCAATTGCAAGCTACAAAGAAGAAAAAAGAAATCTATCCCAGGAATTCTCTTCTAGGGAAAAGATAGGAGTTCCCAATGTTCTGCGTGCAACACAGTTCTTGCCAGGAACTCCCCGTTCCACTCAGTCACGTTCCTGTGAAGGTGCACCACTGACATGATACATTAGGATTTTCTTCCCCATCCCCTATTCTCCTTTTTGCTAGTTTTGAAGCACAGCCTCCTAGAAGTCAGTAACCGCCTGCCCTCTTACAGAGAGCAATCAATGGGAAAGAAAGAAATCTTTTTAAACTTGAGCCATTTATGGAATCAATGTAAGGATGCTGAAATAATCAGGAAGCTCTTCTACCTTCCCTCAGCCACTTCACAAGGTAGAATACAGCAATACAACACAATAGGATGTGCCCTTTTGTGAGAAACACGTTTCTACAAAACAGCTCTTCTGGGGGAAAAAAAAAAATAAACCAAGAAATTATTGTAACTGACTCCCCCATTCTGCAACTGTGGAGCTTAAGAAGAAATCAATTCACCGTTACAGATGCAGGGCCACTTAAAATTTCTTTATAGCATTCCTTCACCAGATTGATGCTGTTTTGCTCTTTTTTTTTTTTTTTTTTTTTTTTTTTTTTACTCTTGCAAGCTGAAAAACATGTGGGAAAAGGGGCTGTAGAGATACACACTTCCCAAGACACTCAGGACAAAAAAACCCCACACAATTATCTTCAGGCAGTGGGTCTCACCATCTCTCACCAGGCAGGTCTCCCAGAAGTAATCCTATTTTTGAGAAAGGCAAGACTAAAGAGAACAAGGAGAGGATAAAACCAGGACAAAATACTTTAAGCAGTAGCCCAAATTCCTGTCTCTCTCAATCTGCAGCCAGTAGATGGAATTAAAACCAACTTACTCAAGAGTTTTAGAAAATGATAAAGGAAACCCCCAACCAGATGCTTCTAACAGTTACAATGCTCCCTGTGAAAACTGACACAGTTCAGAGCAGTATTCCTCTGCCTCCAAGAAAGGAAACAAAATGAGGCTCACCACACAACTTTTAGTTGTTGACTTTGCTTTGTTTTAAGAAAAAAAGTTCTGGGAAAGAGAGTGAGATTAAAACATGAACAGGTTATTAACTACTGTAAGAAGATACTCTTGAAGAAAAGATAAAGCTTAGAGAGTTTTCCATAAGGATATCTAGCAAGTGCAGCAGGTTTTTGTAATTTAAATGGTGTTTTATAAAAGGAGGTTAAGCTGTCCAAGTTCAAAAAGTGAAAGAACATAGATCAGGAGATACCAGCAGTAACCTTTTGGTGGTAGGAGTTTCAATAATGGTGTTTTCAATCCTTTACTTCCATCCTCCACAGAACAGGCATGTGATTTTAACCGTACACAAGAAAGAACTGCCAGATCTGGATTAACAATGCCACAAAACACCCAAAGGAAAGCTCGCTCTTAACTCCTGGGTGCAAAATTAAAGGCTCCCGTGAGCTGCTCATTTCCCTACAATGCCATTTTGCCTTTTAAAAGAAAAGCCTCAATGAAAAAAGTGAAGCTATTATTTAACCAATCACAACAAAAGTAGAAACAAACCAAACAGGAAAGCGTTCTTAACGAAGCGATCCGCAGAGATGGGGATCGCTGATCCAAGCAGCGTTAGTTTTCCACATAAATAAGTATTCTTAAAGGTTGAGCATTTTGCAAAAGCAAGGACCTTTGCAACACTGCAGTTGAGAAATTAACCCAGTATAAACTAAAAAGATGTTGATGGAAGTCACGTATTTTCAGCTGTTTCCAACATTTGTCTTAGAGTCCCCCAACCCAAACCTTAAAACTCCATGTAACTTAAAACTTCTTTGCTCTCATTTGAGCCACTTTGGTATGTTGCTTTGTCCTTCAAGTGGACTAGAATAAACACCACCCCACACCAGAATTTAAGTGTTTGACACTGAAAGTACACTCCCAATCCCACCAGTCTATCCCTTTGAGGAGTACAGCACAGTTGCCTACAAGCTCCAACTTTCTCTCATGCATTTCACATGTCCCCGTTCCTTTGTTCTTGCAAGAAAAGAATTTAGTTCTTCAAGAGAGCAGCACTCCACAGTCATATGGAGAGTAGAAAAGGTTTGAAGCTTGTGGGTCTTTTTCATTTTAAGTTGTATCTTCAAGGAAAATTTAAATAAAAGCAACAAATGCAATATCTATGAAGCTGCAAACATCCAGATGTTTACTCATCCCGCAAAAACACTAACATTTTTCTAAATAGAAAAGGGAAAAGATTGGGGGGGATGTCTAGCTGACACTAAATCTCTTATGATCCACCTTCAATACCTTTCCCGTGTCCTACCCTTTTCACACAGAGGTCTTTGAAAGTTAACCCTAAGCTCTTTGGCAAAGATCTGATGTGTGATACAGGACCACATCTGACATGGCACAAGCTTTAATTACTTCAAAATAAGCTCCCCAGTGCCTCAACTCTTCTGATTGAACCTGGAAGCTTCTCAAGGCTGTATTTACCATCACAGAACACCCTGTATTGTAAAGAGATGCACTCGTTTGAATTTTTTTAGGAAGCAGGCATATATTAATCCTGTGATTGTTGATTAACAACAATGTTGGATGTAAAAAAAAGATTGCAAACTTGGTAGCACATCAACAGTTCACATTTCTTGTTGGGCTGTCACTGCACTAAGGACATCAGAGAACTGTCAGCTGTGACTCCACAAGCTGTAACTGTCAGCTGAACACAGCAGTGGACACAATCAGTTTGGGTGATTGCTCCCCTCAAAGCTTTAAAAACACTTTACTTGCTGCCTTTTCCTCAGTGCTCAATGCTGTGAGGTCCTTCTGAAGTGCCTCAGCACGAGCACAGCCCTGATCCACAATCTGGCACAATTCACTACACAGCAGAAGATACACTGAACTGTATTTTCCTGTACCACGTTTACAGCAGCTGAAGGTACCCCATCTCCAAATACTTGGACTGGTTTACACCGGATGCTGCATGGTAGAAGAAATACAGCAAAGTTTTACATTAGAGATTATTTTCTGTTATGGACCCCAGCACACATAAGCACAACACTGATGCTTTGATCGTGTTTCCTGATACTCAGTCACTAAAGAAATAGGCTTAAAAAAAGCTACAGGTTTACAAAAATAAAAGCTACATGTTATGCTGAAGGAATGTTTATGCTTAAGACAAACTAATAGGACAAACACTTTCAAATCACAGCAGCTGCATTTTAGGACCATCACAACAATCAAATATCGACACTCGTATAATTTAAGGCAAACAACAATGATAAGTCACAGTGACACTGAAAAATAAAAATGATAATGAGATGACTGAGACATTGCAAAGTGCTTCTTTAGTAACTGGCCAGGAAACCCTCAAACTTCATCATTCCTCTCCATAAGGAGTGCTAATGCTGCTTCTCCTCATTTGCTATCCTTGCACAAGGTTGGATGCTTTTAAACATCTTTACTGTACGTTCAAGGACATAAATTCCCCATCTACCTTTGTAGTGTGTTCTTTTCTCAGTGTTTCAGCTCCTGAAATAAAGTGTCTGTGGAATAAAGCTGCTCATTTTCATCAGCCAAATCGGTGACCAAGGGAAAGTGCTTATTTCCCCATAACAAGTCCAGAAGCACGGCCCAATATTTAAAATTTTTTTAAAAATAAATAATAAAATACAGACAAAGCAAAGAGTAACAGTATTACAGAATTAACCTATTTACATATATATATCTATATGCCTTTGCCTCTTGGATAATTGCTGAAATGAGAGAAAGAACATAATTTCACACTTTCTTCAAATTACAAAGAAAACACATTACTGAAAAATAATGTGACATCAGTGTGCTAGAAGCAATCAACACCACAGGCTTGGGGGATTTAGAGAGGTTTAGGTGTTGGGCTTGTGGGTTTTGTTATTGTTGTTTAATGAAAACGACATCTTGGAACTTCAAAATTACCTAGTTTGAAGCTGCTGCTTCATAAATGGATTCAAGTATCACATATATCTTATAAATGGTATACGATTTTCCTTTATGTAAGTGACTGTCAAAAACCCAACTTCATTAACAAAGTACCCACCATGAATCCTTTTAAATAGGACCTACCCATAGTAATTAATGTGTCAGTGTTCAAGTTTTGCTGTAGATTAACGCAAACCTTAACATAAATGATAACAAATCTATCAAAAATTAAAACGTTACTGAGTATGCAGCAATTTTATTTGACTTCAGTCATGGAAAGGAATTTTTAAGTGAAGCTGCATTAATTCCTAAACATAGAAAATGAACAGCATATGAATAATTTACAGATGGCTTTAGCTTCATAACAGCGGCTTTGCTGGAGGAAGTGATATTTATGAAGTCCCCCAGGACACCAAGAGGTTAAAGATGGGCAAAGAAACTCTAGAAGCATATTACTACCTCTGCAGAATGATACCTCATGTACGTAGGTGTCACAGGTGGCTTCCCATCATGAGAGTTATATCAAAATTTGTACGTCTTGTGGAGGACTTCAATGAGATTGTCCCAAGAAAGTTGAGATCATCACCACAATGATGAAGAGAGTCAGCAGCAGTTCCCAACATCCAGCTTCTCTTTACACAAGCTGGCAGAAACTTACCATCATTATTAGAGTTCTAATAAAGAATATGGAGTATGCTTTCATGACAGCCTCTTCAGATTTTTTTTTTCCAGAGGTGGATTAGATGTTAAGAAATATTTTACAGGGAAAAAAAAAGAGAAGTGTCTCAAACTCATATATAACCAGAAATAATCCTGCTGTAGTCAAAACCAACAGGTGAAAGTTCTGTAGCAGCTCTTAAGAAGATAACTGAAACAACTGACCAGTTTATTTTGTATCCTGTACTGGGGGCATGTTTTTATTTAAAATGAACAGCCATATTAGCCATGAATCTAGAAGTTGGGGGAAGGAAATAAATTAAAAAGCCAGGGAGACAATACCTGATTCATTGATGCAAATTAACTTTGTTAAAGCTATTGAGACACTGGAATGTAGCACAGCCAAACAGATTTAAAAAAAAAAAAAAAAAAAGAAAATTAAAGTAGTACAGTCTTCAAAACATAACGAACCATTTCTCTTGAAACTCAAGACTCAAAATACCCACCTACCTTAACTCTGACTGCTGAGCACTCAAAATTTGAGGGCTACTATAATAATGTACTAATTGCCAGTACATAATTTAATTTCAAAGCTACTCTGCAGTAGATTCTCTAAACTTCTTCATCAGATCTTACGCTGTGTTGACTCTTCAGCAATCACAAAGTAGATCTCTGCCAGAGGCAGGACACTGAACATAGGGACAAATGGAGCCACTGAAACATCTCCTACCTAAACATCAAAACCTATGAAAGTCAGTTCTATATGAAGAGCTTTACCACTATTTCCAGAATAAGACATTTTTCTTTGAATAAACCCTACACGTAGCTGAACTTCACTATAAACCCAACACTTCATCATACCCTTAGCCCACCACCCTGATCTATTTTATACAAACTATATCAAGTATTGTTTCTGGCTCCAAAAACATGTTTTACACTTATAGAAGGAATCCATTTTAATTTTTTTTCCTACTTAGAGGAGACTATGGGGTCAGACAGCAGTGACTTTGGATTAGGCTAGTTTTGTCAATAATTAATACAGCTCTGTAGTGCAAAACCACAGCAACAAGCTAGATCAACCAAAATCCCTTCCACTGTGACACCAGCGTTTTTTGCCCATGTTTAATGTGTGTTAACAAAACTGCTAAAAAAAAAAAAGAATGAGATTATTTATGACCTTAACATAAGAGTTATGAATATCAGGGTGGGGTTTTTCCTCCTTTCGTTTAAAGAAAGGCTTTCTAAAATAAACATTTTTATTGTAACAACTCACTAAATTGAAATCGTAACAAACTTTATCATCTTTAAACCAGCCTCAGAAATGGATCCAAGATCTTTATCACGTGAGTTCTTTTCAAGTCCTGGGGATTTCAGAAGCCTAATGCAACAAATAAAAAGCACGGAACAAAGACAGCAACGCTATTCCCATCGGCTCAGGCCTTGTGATCCATCATCCTCGAAAACAACAGATGAAGCAATAACAGCCCCCCCTGTATATAAGCTTTGGCAATCATCCTCCATGGGTAGATTATCCATTCTGCTAAAACAGTTATGAATAAAAACTTACACTGAAGCTTGAATTTTGACTTGTTAGAGACAGATAGGGTGAGCCATAGACAGCATTTTCATACTTGCGCTCTCCTCTCTCTGTATTTTTATACTGCTGGAACTGCAAAACTAAAGTACTGAAGTTATTAAAATGGCTTGAAAGTGGGGGGGAAAAAAAAACCAAAAAAAACCAAAGAAAACCCCAAACAGTTTGCAAATTAGCAGATTGATTAAAAAAAAAAAAAAAAAAGTTTATCAAGCGATGAAATAAAATACAGAAATCTCATCAGTCGTGGCCTGAATTAATTTCTTTGCAAGAATATTTTTCTTCAAGAAAAGACCTCTCCCAGATAATCCTGGATTTCAGCTGGTTTCTTCAGCACCCAGTCTTAATGAGGCCATTGCTATTGAAGGACATGACCTGATTTCTTCTGAGGTCAATGGTTATCAGTGGAACGTGAACACTACAACTTTCTCTCCTGAAAGCTGGGAGAAGCATTGAATCTGCAGACTTGGAGGGAATTCTCAAATCTGATTCTTCATTTTGCCAGGAATTTCTTCCACTGACACAGATCTTTCTGGTTAACATCCACAGATCAATTCTGGAGAAGACCTTGCACCTTCAAAGAACTGGAGAGATGCTGCATATTAGCCAAAAGGACACATAAAAGTCCATGGGCTTTGCCTTCCTCAAAACAGATGTTCAGACTGTTTGGTTTTTATTTTCCTAGACAAAGGTGGCCTTTTTGTGAACAGTGGAACTAATTTAGATAATTACAGAGTTCTGGTACTTGTGGCCATGGAACAAAAGTCTTAACATTATTACTCAACTCACATATTCAACTAAACACCAATTTAAACATTCATATTCCAAAACCCTGAGGCTGTGAAGCAACAGATTAGGTACCTCTAGCTGTCCTTCTAGATGTGTTATCCCTCCCTTTGCTCAGCGACTCCTCCAGCACTGCCCTCAGCTAATGTTTTCTTTCCGTTAGCAGCATCCACGAGACAAGGTGCAAGCATGGACCTCTCTGTGCATCATACATGGGAGTGCAATGAATTGTTAAAGATGCTTAAAGGCAAATAATTCACGTTCCTCACTCAGGCAACTGTCTACACCTCCATACAAAATCACGGTGATGAAAAAGAGCAGTTATGAGTAAGTACTATTCGTATACGATCTGAAGGAAAGCCATTATTTCAAGGAGAATCTCAAGACAGATCCTGTAAAAAAGCTGCATCGCTTCTGAACATTACAGTCAGTTAATTAACCTGTAAATAAACAGTTCCAAATAACTGAACTCATCTGCCTTTGGTACAGCTCAGAGGAAGCTTTTACAAAATACACTATGAAGGGGAAAGGGCTCCCTCCCAACACACATGTTCGATGAGATTCTCCTGTTTGAGGAGGTGGTCTCTCAAAACTTTCTGACAAGGAGATAAAAAAGCACAAGGTCTTAATGAGAATCCCTAATACTTGCAGACACCAACTATAGCAAACTTTAAGAGGGGCTTCCAGGGAAACAGCATACAGCTTAGAGAAAAACAGCAGGCTAAACTCTTGTACAGAAACAGGCAGAAGTTAGAAGCTATTTGGGATAAAAAGTTTGGAAGCCTCCTAAAGGTTACCTCATCCTCATGGAAAGCCTCTCTTAAAAATCACCAATGCTGGCACTGTTGGGAATTCAGTGTGTGGCAAACCTAAAGCATGATGGTAATTTAGAATAAATCCTGTGTAGCAGGTAGTGCTACCCCCTGGAGACTTTGATTAAACACACCTAGAGCCTACATTTAAAATTCCCCTTTAGGCTGAAATTTGTCTTTTCATTCAAAAGCCTCAGCCCTGCCCCAAACTCCATCTAGTCAATATTTAGTGGACTAACATACAGTTTAATAAATCAAGTACTTTTTTACCTTGTCCATTTGCTTACACATACAGAGGTTTTACCAACAAAATCTACTCCAGCGTTGGCCCAGGCAGGTTTTAAGCTAGAGGAGCCAGTACACTGCAAAAAAAATTCAATACGTAACCACAAGGGCCACATCAAAGTCATTTGGCATAACCAGAAAACACACTTAAGTCTATTTAAACCCCAATGCTTTCATTAGCGGATGGGTAAGTCTATTTATGTGCAGGCATTCTCTACTTAAAAATTACCTAAAATAGTCCTTCAAGAGTTTGCTGCCCATTTCCTTTGAGCTCGCCGAGTGTTAGCGCTGTTGTTACAGCACCCGATATAGCTTGTGTCTGTAGTAAAGCCAAGATGTGAGTCCTGTAAGGACACCAGAACCCGCACGGACCAACAGTCTGCACTGGCCGGGTCAAGAGACACAGAGTGTTTTCCTGAAGCACAGCTGACATCAGTATCAGTATGTCCCAGGGAATCTTTGCTGCAATTCAGCCATTTCTCAAGTGTTTTGAGAGAGAATCCTCTCTCAACTTACTGATGGGTTCTTCTGGATGTGAGCTTTTCTTTTTCTTTCCAAATAGCAGTTCTTGAATTCCACAACCCTCGAGACGACATGAGTTCAATTCAAACAGATAGCAACTCCCCAGACACTGGGTAATCCAAAGGGAACCATGGATTAAAGTGTGCTACAAACACTCTCCCATGTCCCCACTCCTGCTTATCTCTCAGGTGAGCTTAGAAGAGTTGAAGTCCCAACAGCAGACCCTCCACTGCCTTCTGCCTAAGCAACCCTTCTTCTCCTCCTCCTCTTTGAGCAGGTTTCACAGACCTGCAGCTGGATAAACCCAGTGACTGCCATTGAGGAGAACACCACAGTTATCTTCTCTGAGGATTGTACTGCACAATAGCACAATTCTGAACTAGTGCAAGATAAGCGTGTTCCGGCGATAACACAAAAAAGAACTGGACAGCACAGGAACATGCAGAACTCTTCCTAACTAATTCATTTCAAAACTCTTCCTGAGGACTTGACAATTCTTTCAGCTTTAAGAGACTATTAAAAATGTGAATTTTAAACTGTCCTCATGAGGCTGTTCCAACTCTTACACTGCAGAAATCTATAAATATTGGATCAAATTCTAGTAGTACTTCTTACATTATTAATTCTAGAATAAAATAGCTTTCAAAGTTCTTTTCCTTTATCAAATTACTTTCTAAACCCAGGAGAGGGCCAGGAAGGGACGAGATGAAACATGCACATTCACGCTTAAGTACTTCTTAAATTGCACTGTGCCCAAAGGTCTCTGAAGTTTGGATATCACCAAATTGGGTGCTGCCCAAACATACTTCACTGCAGGTCCTGCAGTTTCCAGTTTACATGGGAAGATGTGCAACAGGAAGAAAAAGAAACAAGTTAAATGACCTTCCAGAGTTCATTAATGATGCACTTCAATTTCTGTTCTCTTCGGGAATAAATCAGTTTAATCACACCCCAGTTAATTCAGTTCAAGCAAGCACAGCCAACTACTACCAAACTGCGCAGAAGCAGTGGGATGAGGTTCTTCATAGCATCGTCTGTGCAGCAGCAACAGGCAGCAGTAAACAACCCCGAAGCAGACTCCAAAAGTAACATGACAAACACACCAGTTTACAGCTTCAAAAATATGTTTCAGCTCCCTCAGTAACCTTCTGATGGAGTCTTTTAGTAAAACAAGTCAACGGCATCTGTGCCGAATGGTAAAAATACTGCTACAAAATAAACATTGCATGTTCACATTTTTCCTTTATAATGGAGAAATTTCTCAAATTTTTCAGTTCTCCTCAAGAACACTCTCAAATTCAAGAGATTGTCAATGTTATCAGATCTAGGAAAAATATTAATTCAAGGTTGCTCAAGTTTCAAAATGGTCGTGTTCAAATATAAAAAAAATAAATAAATAAAAAAGCTACTCCTTGTCTACATTATCATAAGGGAGGAGAACAGACTGGTTTTATACTTTGCAATGCTTGCAGTTAGCTAACCAATCATTATTCTACCTGGGACAAGGTACTCAGATGCTGACAGTCCCGATTTACATCAACAAGATAAAACCAAAGAAATCATGCTTTTATTACAGTGGCCACAGAACACAAGCATCTAAAATTTCCTTTATCCTTCAGTTCTCAAAAAAAAAAAAAAAAAAAAATAAACCAAGCATGAAACAAACAAACACCAGATTATGTCACTCTGCTACTAATAAAAAGTGTTACTGGAGAAAGCACAAACCAGGCAGCAACTGTAAAGCTGTTCTCAGATGAGGTGAAGCTCAAATAAAGAAAAGCAGGGGGGTCCCTATCAAGCTAGATAGGAACAGAGAAATTCATCACCTCTTATGCCTCCTTTGTTACACTTTCCTTGTCTTTTTTTTTTTTTTTTATTCTGCCTATTTCTCCCCAGAGAAAAGTACAGTGAAGTTGACAAGCTGGTATTCAAAACTAATATTGGATCAACAAGAAAAATAATGAAAATTATGAGATCCATTTCTGAGTCCTGCACATTGCAAAGAACTGCCAGAAACCATTTTTCTCAGAACCTTCTGAAAAGCCTGAGTTTTAATGGTGCTTGATGTCACATTTCTGACATCTAATCAATAAAAAAAAAAGTTCCCTCGTCCTGAAGAAGTAATCCATTTTTTTTTAAGCTCTCAGGTTGGCGCTATTCCACTCTGAACACTTCATACAGTCAGCAGACAGGAGCAGAAGTTTGCATTTCCTAATAACTTCCTGGATATTTTACAATTGCTTCCTCTCAGGAAGTTTATTCAGTCTTTGCAGCTCCAACACCAACAATTCTTGTGGAGAGGTAAGTTATCCAAGAATATTAAAAGCACATTCCTAAATGGTAGACGCAGATCCATTTCTGGCTCACTAACAATGTGTTTTTCTTTTGGCCAAAGCCTTCAGTGCAAAGGAGGAGAAGAAAAATTAATTGATCGGGTAATACCCAATGTCTCAGGCTTTTTATAATTCATCTGGAAGCAGCAGTCTCCGATCACAAATGGAGTGACTAAAATTCTATCAGACACTTTCCATACAAATGCTGGACTTGAAACTAATGAAAAATTAAGTGACCACAACTTTGAAGTCAGGATTTTGTCAGGCGGTGGCCTTTTGGCTACGTACTTTTCAGGAAAGTTAGACCAGCACGGTGAGGTGGTGGAGTTCTCTCTGTGCGTGAGAACAAGGGGAGCGTATCGATAAGAACGTATCAAGACCCTATAGGTAAGAATTAAGGCTCACATGGATGACACTGTTGTGGGTGTTTACTACAGACCACCAGACCAGGAAGAACTCAACGAGGCCTTCCAGATAGCTAGAAGTAGCATCAAGATTAGATGCCCTGGTGCTCATGGGGGACTTCAGTCACCCAGATATTTGCTGCCAAGGCCACACAGCGAGGCACACACAGTCCAAGAGGTGCCAGCAGTGCACTGATGGTAACTTTCTGACACAAGTGGTGAGGAGTCCATGAGGAGAGGTGTGCTGCTGGACCTTTTATTGAGGAACAAAGAAGGTTTAGTTGGAGAGGTAAAGGTTCAGGGCAGCCTTGTCTGTAGTGATCATGACATGGACAGTGCCACTCCAGACTTGAAGAAGGTCAGCAAGGAAGACAGTCAGCCTCACCTTTATCCCTCAAAAAGTGTTGGAGCAACTCATTCTAGAGGTTCTCTCTAAGCACCTGGAGGAAAAGAAAGTTACCAGGAGTAACCAGCATGGATTCACCAAGGGGAAATCATGTTTGACTGATCTGATAGCCTTCTATGATGGTATGACCAGCTGGGTAGATGGAGAGCAGTGGTATACCCTGACTTCAGCAAGGCTTTTAACACTGTCTCCCATAACATCCTTGTAGGTAAGCTCAGGAAGTGCAGATTAGGTGAGTGGACTGTGAGATGGATTAAGAACCAGCTGAACAATATTGCTCAGAATGCTGTGAACAGTAGTGCTTGGACTCCTGCTGCAGGTCTGTAGCTAGTGGTGTTCCCCAGTGGTCAGTACTGGGTCCAGTCTTACTCATCATCATCATCATCAATGACTTGGATGAAGGAACAAAGCATACCCTCAGCAAGTTTGCTGATGATTCCAAACCAAAAAGTGGCTGATGTACCAGAGCTGAGTTGCCATTCAGTGAGACCTGGACAGGCTGGAGAGGTGGGTGGAAGAACCTCATGCAATTTAACAAGTACACCCTGCACTAGTACGGGTTAGGGGTTGACCTGCTGGGAAGCAGCTCCATGGAGAAGGACCTTGGAGTCTTGGTGGACAGTAAGTTCCCCCCGACCCATCACTGTGCCCTTGTGGCCAAGGCGGCCAATGGTCTTCTGGAGAACTTTCATAAGAGGGTGACCAGAAGGTGAAGGAAGGTGGTTCTGCCCCTCCATTCTGCCCCAGTGAGGCCATCTCTGGAGTACTGTATCCAGTTCTGGGCTTCCCTATTCAAAAGAGAGGGAAATTCTAGAGAGAGACCAGCTGAGGGCTTGGAGGGTGACTAAGGGAGTGGAACATCTCTCTTATGAGGAAAGGCTGAGAAACCTGGGTCTGTTCAGCTGAAGAAGGCTGAGAGGGCATCTAATCAATGTTTACAAATATCAGAAGGGTGAGTGTCAAGACTCTTGTCAGTGGTGCCCAGAGACAGGACAAGGGGCAGTGAGCACAAACTGGAACCCAGAAGTTCCCTGATGAAAAAATTATTTGCTGTGGGGATGGTGGAGCCTGGCCTAGGCTACCCAGAGAGGTTGTGGAGTCTCCTTCTCTGGAGAGATTCCAAACCCTCCTGGACAATGTGATCCTGGGCCCCCTGCTCTGGGTGACCCTGCTGGAGCAGGGGGCTTGGATGAGATGATCTCCAGAGGTCCTTTCTGACCCCCACCATGATGTGATTCTATGATTCTGTGCTTAGTCACACCAAAGAAAAATAAATAAATAAATAAAATGCACTCTACTAATCCTACTACTCTGAAGAATAAGTAAACAAGAGTTTTATTAGGTCCCTTCATCCCTTAGTTGTTCTAAAAAAAATTTTTTTTTTTTTCCCCCTTATAAACCTTCCCCTCCAACGCCAGGGTGGTAATTTTCAAGATGACACCCCATAATCACAATATATACATAAGTTAATGTTTGGTATTACGTATGTCATGAGGCAATCATACTCCTTAAAACGCACCTGTCCAAGGTTGTTTTTTTTTTTTTACATGTTATTGCATGAGAAAGAAATATTTATTACACCAAATTACTTAATATCAGCGTCAAGCTGCTTTTGTAGAGAATTAACTTGAATGCTGTAGACACCTGGAAAAGTTGTTTGGGTGTTGTTAGGTTTTTTTTTCAACAAGAGATATTAAACACTCTTAAAAGTTTCCTGTGATCCCCACAGTTAAGATCTATCTGTTGAACAAAGGCCTCTATAGTTGGTGAGCTGAGCAGCTCTGACCCAGTTCCATGATGTCTAAGTGTGTTTGAAAAGCAGCCTGGAGGACAAGACACAATCACCCCAATTTTTACTATTCCTTATTAATATCTGAAGTTTGTGTGAAGTATCTATTGAATTTTCATCCAAGTGACTGTTACTTGCCCAATATCTGTCAGAATCCAGCTGATCACTCAAACTCTATTTCCCATGCTTATCTAGTGAGTTCCCCTTCTTACAGTCATACGATTTTTTAAATGCCAGGCTTGTACTGCCAGAACATTTAGTTATGCATTAGTATAAATATTGGGTTTAAAGTAGGGAAAGCTTTAAATATTTAGGGTTGGGGTTTTGTTTTTGTTTTTCTTTTAATCAGCTATAAATGATAACTTGTGTTTAAATATTTTAATGATCCTGCCAGAAAAATAGTCAGACAGGATTAAACAAGATTCACAGCTGTTAATGGGTCAGGAATTGCTTGAAAATGAGATCTGGGATTTTGTAGAAGGAGACAACAGTGATATTTTCTAAGATATTTTTTTTTTTCCCCCCCTCCAAACTTGTTATTATCAACCAAACCCACATGGGGAAAACATCATAACTCAAAGTATTCCAGCGAATCACAATAAACTGGTTTTCCATAGATGTTCCAGTGGCTCCTTTGCATGTTCATCAGTTTGATTAACTCTGCCTCCAGATGAAGGCCACTTGTCACTTTTGCAGCACTTGACATCTTCAAAGCTCTGGAACAACCTTCGCTAGTTAGCAGTGGCAAGATTGTCATCCCATCCCAAGTTCCAGAGACACAAATACAGGAGTTTCGCCAGCAGGTTATCACAAAAGAGAATACGTTGTAAATGTGGTCGGAGAAGCAGACACATTATTACCACATCATACTTGTGTTATGAAACAGTAGCAAGATACTAACTTCTCTCCCTGTTCTCCACTTAAAACCAGTCAAGACTCATTTCTTAATGAATGAAACACAGCAAGGACACCTGAACATCAAACTGGAGGAAGCAGGGCAGAGGCAATGGGGAGAAAATGAGATTTTAAGAGAATAAACATGCAAAAGTTGTGCACCCAGTGCTCTTAATGTTAAATAGATTAATGGAAACTACCTAAGTTGTACTAGAAGCCTGAAAGTGGCTAAGTGGGGAGCAGAGGGCGCATTAGTGCCAAGTTTCAGTAATTGATTGTGTACGCTCGCACGCTCCGTCCTTCCCCTCCAACTACATTTTGCCTGTATATGGTTTCTCTTTCTGCCACTTTTCAAATGATTTATTCTTCTCAGAATGGGAATTAAGTCTTATTTTGATCAAATATTTAGGACCTTTTAGGCATTAAAAGCCACAGATTACAAAGAAGGAAGGTCAAAACAGTAAAGTAAGATTAAAGTTGAAGATAAGCCACAAATATTGAAGGGAGGAATGAACAAACAGCTAGCAAAACAAGATTCAAAGAACTAAAAGGCTTATCCACCTCTCCCCCATCCCCCAATGTCTGGCTGCTAAATAACTACTACCAAGATCTTAACCACGCAGGAGCTGATGAAAGGGGTCTGAATATAGGTCAGCAAAAGGCCTTTGGATCCAGCTACAGACACTAATTAGATCACTTTCAGTTATTAAAAAAAAAAAAAAAGAGAAAAAAAGACTCCAAAACAAAGGGTTTACGCCTCAAAACATTTTGCATCTTTTCCCTTTTTTTCCTTTTCTCTAATTGTCAGCAGTTTTTGGTTTCAAAGCAGCTAGTGGCTGCCCCAGATCTGAAATTGTCACCAGGACACACAAAACACATCAGTGACCATCCAAAGCAAGAACCTCCAGCGAGAGTAAGACTGAACAACATTTGCAGCAACACACAAAGACCCGGGGGATGTCTTTAAACACGTTTTTGAGATATAAAAGTATTCTTTAGTTTTTCATGGAGAACATTGACTGTTTTGTTTGACTCTGCCAAAAAACACAAGGAAAAAAAATTAAAAAAAAAAAAAATATTCAGATTTCCCCCCCTCCCCTGAAGTACACAGTATAGCTCAGTTCATACAGGGTTCCTTGTACCAGCTTGTTTATGCCTTCTCTTCTGTGAAACAAGCCTTTATGTCTCCATAGTGGAAAAACCCACTGGTTTATATCCTTTGAGATGTATGCAGCCAATTAAATTGTAAAGTAATACCTGTTTCAAAGCCTAACTCAAAGAAACGATACATTCCTGGACTGGGACCAGAGCCAAGGAGGTCACCTTACACCCTGCAGTCACGTGAGAAGGTTCAGGTTTGGGAATTTTGTATTTTGATTTCCACAGAAAGTAAAATTGACGGTGAAAGGATGAAATACTGTGTATTCTCCGCACACAAACTGTGCTTGTTTCTTAATATTAATATTCAAGGAACAAAAAAAGACAGTTCAAGAGTTCATAGTGATTTTGAGCATTTCAGAAAGACTCCAGAAAGTGACAACTGCCTGTAGCTCTGCACTCCTCCAGGAGAATTTTTCATCATGAATAAACTATTATGTGACCAGACTATATGCATGAGAATGGGATAATCTGCACAAAACAACAGTGAAACAACACATCATAATAAAACCCACTTGTCAAAGTAACAAGCCAAGTAGATTTATTTCCATACGAAAACTGTTATGAAAAGACTGGCACATTTTATTTTAGTTTCTAGCTTTCTTCAAAAGAAAACAGCACGTATGCAAAATGCTAGCGCTGAAAGAGCTCCTGAAGACAGAGCCCAGTATAATGCCCAACTGATTGCTAATGTAGTTTCACATCTACAGAATTCCTTTAAGTTCACACAGCAGCCAAAATATGTAAAGATCTACAGGATCTTCTGCTTCCATTACCTGGATCAGACATCTCCAGACAAGAATCAACAACTACATCGCTACACAAACCTCAAGAACCCAGTAATGCCTAAAATAACTTCAGACTTCAACAAGTAAGCCGTCAGTAGGGCACAAGTCTTCACGAGGTGATCTTGTCTGCACTGCTCCTCAGCCAGAGACAAGCCCACTTTTTAAAACCATTTTTCAGTAGGTCTTTGAGCTAATATTATACTTTATGTCTAAATTCAGCAGCATAAATCTGTATGCGCAGTACCCTCTGTCCCCAAATGATGCAAATTCTCACTCCATGGAGAGTTCTGGATGGATAGAAATCTAGTCAACTCACCAACTCAACACCCCTGTAAAAGACATTTCTCTACTATTTACTCAAAACAATATCCTGAGAACCCAGGAAAGATAGAGACAGGTAAGAAATATTCAGGTCAGGTTTTGGTTCACAAAAACTCTGTATATTGATAAGCTACTCAGTTTTCATAGAAAGAATTGACTTAATATTGGCATCATTAACATCTAATACTCATAACACTTTCCAAGCAGGCTGACTGATGTTTAGATAATCATCATCAAGAAGTCTCCATTTCTATGGAACCTGTCCATACCCCAGCATTTTGTAATGTTCCAGAATAGTATTTTAACTGTTTTACCTCAGGCATTAAAAAAAAAAAAAAAAAAAAAGAGTAAATTTTTATGTTTAAGTCATGTGCAAAATCAATTGTGTTGATAGAAATATAATTTGAACATATTTACTTCAACACTTTTCTGAATTTGTCTTTGGGGTAATGAAATTCACTTAGAATTCACTTAGGTCTCACAGGTTCTGTATCTTTCTTGACAAGAAGTAAAACTCAGGATTTCTATCTCTGCATAAATCTACAAAGTAGCTCCTCACTAGGAAAATGCTTCCCGTGCAAGTGTTAATTAAGAAAAATAACCACCTAGAAAAACTGTGTCACAACTGATTACCGAAAGCTTTGCCTTCGAGAGCCATCCCATTGTGAACAATGATTTAAAGTTCTTAGTCTTTCTAGAATCTATCACCACTAAAAATTGTTATTTCGATACCAGCTTTGGCTAACAGTTGTATCAGAGAGGCACAGGCAGAGCAAGTTGCTTCAGGTATAAAGCAATCAGTTGCAAACCTGCTCCTTAGTGCTCACAGTTACAGTAAGGCATTGGATTTCTCAAGCAAATCAAGCTGCATAAATTCAGCCTTCATCTCTCCCCACACCACAAGCTAAATAAATGACTCCTCCTCATCCCCGGCAGGAAAATATCCTCAGCTCCAGCCACTTCTCTTCCAAGGCAGCAGCCTCTCTCTGCTCACAGCTCAATTCCCGCTGCCATTGATGGCGAACAGCTTTGGCCAGCCCCCCGCCGCGGCCTCAGACATTCCTCTGCTCTGTCAAGCAATGAAAATATCAGCAACAGGATTAGAGCAAGCCTCCGAAAGAAAGACCAGCTCCTTAATGTCCTCCAAAGCCTGAGAAAGAACACGGGCGGCTTTTGGGGTTCACGGTACCAGGAATGACTCTAAATTACAACCATGAATGGCATTTATTTTTTGAGCTTCAGACAAATTAAAACCACTAAAATTTCTGTTAGGCTTTCAGGTCATTAAAAGGCCTTTACATTCCTGCGGGATGCAACCACAGTTTGTAAGTGTTCGTTAAGCAGGGCCGGCTTCTGCTTCTGCACTAATATGGACTAGAACAAAACAAATGAACAACAACAACAAAAGAAAAACACACACACCAAAAAACAGAACAAGCAAAATTAGAAAGCAAGACTTCTTTTCCTTCTGCAAATTCTGGTAAAGGCACAGCCACTCTAGTCTTCTATTCAGCTTCACACTGGAGTGGTCAAGGGTTAAAGTGTTGGGGGTTGGTTTTTTTTTTTTTTAAAAAAAAGAAAATAAAAAAGCATTAAGAAAGGAAATGTTTGGGGTTTTTTTTCCTACAATGAGGAACACTTCAGATAGGCTCTGGGCACCATGCTAATTGAAAGAAAAGCCACGTGAGGAAGGAGGCCCTCACTACAGTATTCAGGTTTGGATTTTACATTCACCTCCTTAGCCAAGGAAAAATATCTAAATAAAATTATTCAATCCCAGTCTATCTTCCAGACCACACTGAAGTAGTAAGATTCTCATACTTCTCTTCACAGATTAAAAAAAAACCCCAACTTTCAGCATTTACTTGAAAAGCTAATTGCTGACAGCTAGCAGAGTAAACGTTATCCTTCCCAGTTCTGGGGCGGGGGAAGCACCATCCCCCTCCCCACCCCACTTTGCAGGAGCCCCGTTCACCTCACAGTTCTGCTGAGCACTTTTGAGATCTTCACAGGGCCTCACGGCTTTACAGGGAGTCACAAAGCAAATCCAGCCATCCTCCTACAAAACCACGTTGCATTTCTAAGACTTTTTATCCAGTGAAATCCTGCTTCTATAAAGCACATACGCGTCCATGGGTTACCTCTGCGTTAAAGACTCCCAAATTTGGAACTTAAAACTTAGAGAAGTACCTCAGTTTGCAAACCCAGCGAAGGTGCAAGTGGTTTGTGTACAAACACATTACTCGCCCACATAAAATCTGAAGCTCAGCACCACATGCAGCTCATTCTCACCCCAAGGTGAATTCACACAGAAAAGACACTAAAAGATCTGTCAAACTCTTACTACCATCATGCGATACACCATGCGTGTCACTGCTGCTGCCTAACAAGCATCTGTGGCACTTCACAGCTCAGCTCACCACCTCCCTGCCCCCCTTACACACCCGGACTGCACCCAAATCTGCTTCGTTTTCATGTATTGTGCATGTTTCTCCCTTACCTATACCTGTGTTTACATTACCCATCACATACATCCTCCCACAGACACTGTGGGGTGCAGGGATGCAAAAGCAAACTGAGGATTTTTTTTTAGGGTTGGAAAAAAAAAAAAAAAAAAATCTATCAAACAGAATCAGAGGATTCTTTATTTTAATCAAATTCTTACAAGGATTTTAACAACAAAACTTATATATAGTTTCCCAGTAAGTTTAACCTGGTTTGTGTCATCCACAAGGCTAAGTACACATTCCAGAAGCATAGACTAAAAGTCCTTTGGTTTTGTACACCAAAAAATTAATAAAGCACCTTTAGGAAGATCTTACATATTACAGCCATGCTCAAAAAGATCTCCCAGTTATAAGGACAAATTGCTATTAAAATTATTATTTTAATAATTTAAACTGACTGTCCTGTTGCCCAGAGCAGTTTAGATTTTGTGCAATAGTTCTGATCACCAATTTGTCTTTTGGTCGAGTACAGTAAGATAAAAGAATGATGGCAGATGTCACAGTTTTAAACAGATTCCATGATAAACATTTTTTATTGATCGTTTTCTGGAAAGCAAAGTTTGAAAGTGCAAAACACATAAAGGAGAGAAACAACATCAGGTCCTGTTCTACCTTTGTAGAGCCAAAAAAGAGAAAAAAAAAATTAGACAGAGGGATGACAAAGCCACAGCAATTAAACCCTTATCACAAATATGTTTCTAATTTTATTAAGCAGTTGTGAAATCCAGCTTAGTAGTAACTTCAGAGGCAAATGCTGGGAAAACCCACTACAGAGTTTACACAAAGGGGAGGGGTGGGAGGAGACAACCTAAAAAAACCCAACCACCACCTCCCCCGGAACCGTTTATTAAAGCAAAAACTCCAGCAAAGCACACGATAAATAATTATCTTTTGTGACAGCCTTTGTGGTAAGTTACTGAACTTAAGCTTTCTGAGAAGCTAAATGATTTGTAAATGCCAAGATGTCCAGTTGCTCTTTTCCTGCATCAAAAAACACTCTGAGGCTACAGTAATGAGCTATTTTTGCCAAATATTTACACCACCCACATTTGGTTTTCAGTCATGTTTATGCTTACTGGGATACTGAAATGCAGGTCAGTTAAAGTTACCAACGTTAGAGGTAGGTTTGGGCTTTTTTAAAGTTGATTTTTGCCCAACTGTCTGTTCAAGCTCATGCTTGCATTTTCACCTCACCTATAGTGAGCAGTAAAGCACCTGCAGAGCGCATTACAGCTGCCTGCTTCAATCGCCCCCCCCCCTTGCAAATCAGAAGACTTGCAAACAGGGGTTTGGTTGTTTTTTTTTTTTTTTTTTAATTCTAAAAACATCTAGGAAATGGCACCTCAAAATAAAATTACTTCTACAAAGCCGCCACTGAAGGCTGGGTTATAACCTTGGAAGAGCATATAAGCAATTACAGAACAAGTGTGGATGTTTCCAACTCACACTGCTATGAGAGACCGCATAAAAATAACAGTTATCATAAAAGGTAGAAGAATGAATTAAATGTGGATCTACTTTTACAGTGATATGCAGCTATCAGTTGGTCAACACCCAAAGCCTTTCTATCAATCTCTCAGAAAGCTGCTTGAAGAGAATGTTTCCAAGTGACAAAGCAAAAGGTGTTCTCATTATAGTTTCTTAGGGTGTACTTTAGGATTGTAGTAACAGCTTCTGCAATTAAAAATAAACTGCACAGCATTAGCAACAGAAATATTTCTGCTTATTTGCATGGAATAGGTAACAACTCCCTGCACAGAGAGCACCTTAGGAAGTGACACCTTTGGAAGAAGAAAAAGTCCTGTTTCTGTAACCATTATTAAGAAAGTTATTTTAAAAAACAGCAATAACTTCCCTGACAACTTCCTGGCACTAGGGAACAGGGTATTGCCCCCTTCCACCAGGGCCTTTCAGGTGCCCAGCTGCATCTACAGTCCACTTTCCCTCTTTAGCCCCACTGTGGTGCAGCCAGACTGAACAAGTTCTAAGAAATCAGACACTAGCAATATAGGCAGTTGAGAGAACACGTTGTGATTTAAGGTTCAGTTTTACCAATTCAATCCATCTGCTTTGTGTCCCAAGGGAATCCCAGTCAAGACAGGCCAGTGAACGTTAGCTTTGCATTTGGTAATAATTCAACAAAACCCTTGATACTGCAGGTAGCTGAGAGGCAGAATCTACAAAGGCCAATTATTATTTTCTTTCCTTTTAAATGAACACCATCACCCCCAGCACACCCTCTCCTCCACTCAGCACACACACTCACAACAGCCCTTCGGCACCCAAGTTAAGAGTGATGAAGTTACTCACGTTACAGGAGCTAAATTAGATTTAAGCAATCAATATGCCCCATATATTCATCTGTAACCATAACAGAAACCATCAGTTGATAAGCTTTCAAAGCCTTCTGCAGAAACAGCAGTGATGTGTATAGGCTAAACTTGAGGAAAAAAAAAATGTTTAAAGTCTGACAAGATAAAAATAAAGGCAATGGTCATATAGGTCCTTTTAATTTTAACAAATAAGCAGAGGACATGCTTGAAAATGCTGAAATACTAAAGCCGGTGCATGGTGAATGTGAACACAAAGAAGATAAAACTCCAAAGCACAGGTCCAAGCTCTGCTACAGAGCCATGGCCAGTAGTGCCTCCACAGTAAGGTTCAAGAGAATAAAAAAAGAGGACAGTTCAAAAAGCACACACAGATCAGATCTAGTATTCTCCTTTAGAGAAATAACATTTCAGACTTTGGGCTGATAAAGCTGTTATCATGAGCACAACATATTCCAGTTAATAGCAACAAAGGAATCATAGAATGGTAGGGGTTGGAAAGGACCTCTGGAGATTGAGTCCAACCCCCCTGCCAGCACAGGGATGCCACACAGGAACAGATCCAGGCAGATCTAGAAAGACTACAGAACCTAAAATTAAGGCTTCAAAGAGCTGAACTAGGTCTACGTGTGAAGATTAGGATGAATAAACTACTTTACACCTCAAACACAAAACAAGCCATGTCAGAGTCTAGAAAAGGAAGCAACCTGGGAAAATTATGAAGGAGTGCAGTCACACCCACAATTTGCAACATACTCTCTATAATAAAAATAGCGTGTCCCATAAAAATGTATTGAAATTTGCCCTTGCAAATGAGTAATTTCAGATGGAATCCCTGAGACTGTCCCCTTAGCAGCATCCAAACAGGTCAAGGCGCGTTGCATCATTACATTGGTCGGCAAAAGCGGGACCGTGAGCAGAATAATGACTTCTACCTCTGAATTCCTATTATCTCCTCAATCGAAAACAGAGTAACTAAGCCAGTTCAAAAAACCCTCCCCTACAATGCTCTGCAGAGCCACCAAAACTACCCTGAGAAAGGCCACAGTTCAGGAAGGGAGGTTTTCCCCCACTTGACCCCACCTCTACAGCCAGAGTACCCCTCACTGCCACACCAGCCTCCCCAGCACATGCCCAGCCCTGACACTTCATTTCAACATTAATTTTTACCCTGAGAAAAACTGAACTGTTAAATTGGCTGGAAGTCTCCACACACAGGGGGTTGGTTTGGCTGCCAAGTTTGCTTCTCGTGCACCTTCACCGGCATATTGACACATGTGCCATCTCTAAGCTTTTCTTACGCTCCCAGGCAGGTTTCACTTCAGTGTTTTCCTTACTGGTACAGGGATGATTCTACCATTCCTGGCCTCACAGAGCTCCGACACAGCTGTCGGTAGGTGACAGATTCAAAGTGCCCCCTGCAATGATACACTACACAAGGTATTCATCCTTAAAGGAGCTTTCTGTAAGGAAGCTACAAATGCACTCAGAGAATTACCAGGCCACTATCCTTCTCACCTATTGGGGAGTTTCATGCTTCTTTTCCTCAAGGCTAAGTATTTTCAGATGAAATTTGGAACCTTAATCCCACTTCAGAACCAGCCAATGGGCAGCATCAGTGTGGGGGAAAAAAAATAACAAACCAAAACAGTAATTAAAGCTCAACTGAGAAAACATTAGCAATCTAAAGAACTTTGAATGTTATGTTCTGAAACATTTTATTAGCAAATTCATTAAAGAACAATAATGCACACTTTCTGACAATATTTTAGGCTATAGATCTGAAATCAATGTGCTGTAATGCATCATAACATTAAAGATTAATATGGTGACTTAAGAGATGTGACTTTTTTTTCACAATACTTTTCACATCCAGCTACGAATCCAACCTCTAACCCCAGCAGGAAAAGTAGCCTCACCATTCCCACATGCTCATGCCACCCTCTCCCTCCCGCTAACACAAGCGCTCATGCAGACCAGGGAACTGATCCAATTCCCTGCATCCTCCACCAACGCCTGGGAAAGCAAATGGAAGGGCAGAGTATGCAGGGCCTCCTCCTGTTACTGGCACTGCCAGCTTGAAATGCTGAAACTAAACACATGGAAATAGGATTAACACTTGGCAACTACTTTGTATCTGCTGTCTCGTATCTGCCCAGTCACAGACTGATAACAAAATACCTGGGTTTTCTGCAAAGTTTTAGGAGGCAAGAAATACCAGTTCATCCTCTATGGGCACAAACCTTCACCACCGAGTACCAGCGCTGCAGTGTGGGTATGTGTTACTCACCTCTGGGTCACCAGCAGCATTAGACATGTCAAAAAAGCTAAAAGCACATCAAACAAGATAAATTTATCAAAGTATAACAATAATAATAATGCAAGGTGACTGTGATGACTCCTGACACATTTTGACCCAGTGTCATGAAATGACAGCTTCAAGATGTCACGTTTACATGTCATGACATGTAAAAAACATTATCAAATAAAAAAAAAAAAAAGCAAAGTATTATTAAAGTAAAGGCAGAAAGCTAGAATAAAAAAGATCCAAACAACTCAGGAGTTGTCCATACTTCTAACACAGTAAGACTCACTCCTGTATGAGTAACTTAATTAAAATCTTACCTAATTTAACTACAGGACAGTAGCATATGCAAACTATTTGAACAGATGAATGAAGTTGTGGGCAATTTAATCACAGGATTGTCAGTGGTGCAAAGTGCTTCAGAGCACAGAAACTCACTGCTAATGTACACAGAACAACACAGTTTGAAGAAAAAAAAATACCCTCTAATGCACAATTTGCTGTTTCTAGACCAGCTTCTCAAGACAAGATTCTTACTGAGTAACTATGAAAACCAGAACGCAAGAGGAAGAATAAGCTATTGTCACATCATAGATTACCAGTACATTCCTTCCTCAAAATGCCACACTCTGTTCTGGTCACATCACAACTGAATTGGGAAAGTTCATAGACTGGCAACGAGAATCAGGGAACACCATAAAAAAAAAAAATCCTAGGCTGGGATTGGACAGCCCAGCCTCGTCTGAACAGCACCTTCAGGGATTTGGTTGGGATTTTTCCCTTTTAACACGTCCCATCACTTCCAAGTATCCCAAAACATCCAGAAGGAATGAGGGGAGTGAGACTGTTCAGTCAAAGTGTAAAAAAATTAACTCCTTTTGCTTTATAATAATTTACTTCTTAGACTGTTAAAGGAACATTGAAGTGTTTTCATTAAAATTAAACATTAAATCACTTGCTACACATTCAAACAACTCCTGATTGTTACATACTCTGTGGAACTACCTAAACTTGGAAGTTTAGCAGCAGCAGCATGTTGCCAATTCCTTCAGACCCTTTGGTAATGGCAGCTTTAACTTAAGAAAAATAAATAAAAAGCTGGTTTAACTGGTGCAAAAAGGACTCTGCATAATTTGACAGTCAGCTTATTTTGTAAAACTGATGCTCTCTCCACCACGAATGCTAAATGGTAAAAAATAAAACACTGAAAGCACCTAACAGACCAGCTAAACCTAGACTTTCAGTTTTCTTGAAGAACTCTGCAACTATACAAATACAAATTGTGCTCATCTATTTAGATGGAATTAATCAAGATTACCACTTTCATCTTGGCAATTGAACTGGAGAATGAAATCAATAGCATCCAATCAGGAAAATATGGCTGTTGTTTCCAGAGTGCTGAGCCATTTTCTCTATTAAGAGCTGCTTTGCATTTTTCTTTTTTTTTTTTTTTCCTCTAAGATCAATAGCCTCAGAGCATCATATTTAACTAGTCGAGGCACCGAGATCTATTCTTTGCATTCATTGGAAAGTAAATAAACCGATTCTGCAACCGGCGCTGAAGATGAAGGCATGAGAAGCTGCAACCACATTAAATGTCTCTCTCGTTTGAAAGTAACAGGGGCACTCACAGCCAAGGATGGGTGACAAAGCACCACCACAACCCCAGTGACAGGCACCTGGATTCACAGACTGTAACAACAACAGCACACCCTCACAAGGGACACGCTCCAGCATCCGCAGAGCTTTTCCCAGTTACCTATTTGTACACATTTGGAGGCAGCAGGGCTGGTCCCCGCGCATCACGGGAGCTGTAAGCAATCAAAAGGCTGCTGTTGGATCACAGGAAGCACCCAGGACACACAGAGTGACTTGGGATGTAACTGAGACCTGAATATTTCTCCTCTATTTTTAACTTGGGATATATTTAGAAATAATCGAGAAGTGCATACAAACCAGGAACAAATCATGACCTCCTGTTTCCAAGGAACCCAGATAATCTATGCTCCCACCTCCTTTACCTTTCCTACTGTGATCGATTGTGATCAACACATCACCAGAAAGACCTGTTGGATTCCAGACACCTTGTGCACCTCTTACCACCCACCAAATTCTGATGGCATTCGATTAAAGACTCCAAAACTGCCAGTTTATCCTGTAACAACAGACACATTGACTCCAAGGACTTCCAGAGTACCAGGGAGAGACAGAATAAATTTCCCACTTCTGAATAATCTAATCTGCAATCTTATATAGGTGTATATAGGTTATCACAGCTTTTCTAATAGAAATTCAAAGTGACACCAACCTCAATTTTATTCTTAATAATGCAATTGTGTATAGATCAGAGTTGTCATGGTCATCTCAAGTCAGTTCTAAACAGTTCCAAGGGACAGAATTCAGCTTAATTGGATGCTTGTTCCTTACTACTGGATTTTAGGGGGTTTGTTCCCTTAGCCAAGTGAAATGTTGTCCTGATTCTAAAATCAGAAGCTCGTTTTACCTTATGTACAAAGCAACTAAACGGAACAGAAAACACACTGCAGCTTACAGATACACAAATAAATGAAGTTTTACCCTTTTTTTCCTAAAATAATTCAGCTCCACTCTTTTCCTCTTCGAAGAGCAAAGACCAGCTATTTATAGATGGGATCAAATGTCACTCAAACATACACAGCTAGGGACAAAGAATACAGGCTTCCAAATCTAGAACTTCTGCTCATTTAGGTTGTCTTCACCAGTATCAAAAGGCCAGCATGGTTTAGTTGGTTTGGTTTTCAGGTTTGGTGCTGTGATTTGGTTGTTTTTTGTTTTTTTTTTTTTTTTTTTGCATCAGTCTTGACAAGCAGAGCCATGAGTCTCACAGCTCCACCTGGACCTAGAAACTGGGTGTTCTGCCTCTTTAGCCCTTACACCAACCGACTGGGACTCTTCCGAGCACACTTCACACAGAACATGGGACAGAAGAGACACTGTCACCTCTGCACCTAAAACGCAACAAGCAGCGCTTTCATGCATGACATTGGTACCCGGCTCCTTTGAGCAGGGAGGGATGAGTGTCCCTCTCCCACCTGCCAAATCGGACAGTACACAGAACAGACTCTACTTAAGAAAAAGTAGTAACAATAAGAAGCAGCAGCAATGAGGAAACAGCGTGAATTAAGAGGAAGCTCATCTACTAGGCATGAAGTATCCCATCTTCATTGAGACAAAGACTCCAGAAAGCCTCTCCCTCCTCAGTTATTCCCTCCCTCTAAATAACTGGTACAAACACCCTCAGGGCTAGGGAAAGCACAGCTCCTGGTCCTTCCCAGGGATGAAACAGGGGCAGTGCCCATCAATACAGCATAAAAGCACTTCCCACAAAAGAGGGGAGTAGGGGGTCACCAGAACTTCCAGGATTTCCACAATGATACTTTTGAATTCCTGCTCCAAAAACCAGTCAGCTTCACCGGAGGGTTTATTTTGCATGTTTCAGTACATCACTCCCCCTTCGCTGCCTTAATTCACATAGTTGGCTTCAACAGATAAAACTTCACCCACTGGTTTGATTTCCTCAAACCATAAAGTATTTAAGTAGTGAAGAGCAACCAACACAACTGTGACTACAACGAGCTGTCAGCAGACCAGTAAATACTGAAAAAGAATCCTCACGTGGTAAGATTTCCCACATCAAAAAAAGTAACTTACCCATTACACACAGTCTGTAGATCTCTGAATCCAAGCATAACGTTTATCAAAAGAAAAAAAACAAACAAAAAAACCAAACACACACACACAAAAAAAACCCAACAAACAAACCCACACACACACAAAAAAAGAAAAATCTGCTTCAGACCTAGAATCTGCAAAGCATGTCCCGTGTAAGGGAATAAACAAATATATTCCCTGTCAACAGGAGTCGGCAGCATACATGGAGTATGGAAGAGATTTCATCCATGAGAATCGCCACGGCCAGTACTGCCTCACACGATTTGAACAATTACACCTCTTCATAGCAGAATTTAACCATTCTCACGTTTCTAAGTTGCTAAAAAACAGACATTTGACCAGCATCTTTTTCTGAATTCCACTTGCACAGAACTTCTAAAATATGAGGATTTAATATACAGGGCAGTAAAGAAATCTCAGCATTCGACACTAGATTTTCTTGCAAGCTTTCAACTAGCTTGTTGCTGATGAGGGTGGGGGGGGAAGTTACTTTTTAAAGCCAACATTTTGCAGATAACATTACTGCAAAACTAAAGAGCCTTCCGCAGTCTTTTGCAAGGGCCTTTTTCAAAAGCCTTCTCCTACACACACCACGCTTCATCTGGATGAGATTACGGGTTTTTTTTAGCCTCTAAAGAACCAGAATTCAATAACGGATCATTAAAGGTAACAATGGCAAAAGGTGTGAGAACCACAGCGACCCCAATGCTGCCAGATCGCTCATTTCTGGGCCACTGCGGCAGTTTTCCGGCGAGTTCCCCTGTCTCCACAGGTTGCCTGTCACATCCACTCCAGTAACGACCCCCCACTGGGTCCAGCAAGGCTGGCCGGGTCTCCCAGGCTCAGAACGAGCCCAGTTGTGCCCCTGCTCGTTGTAGGTGTGCTGGTGCCACGGGCGGGGAGGGCGGGACGGGCACAGGTGACTTCCCGGAGCATTTGCTCTGGAGAAGAAGGATTCAGGTGCCCGTTGTCGTCGTCCGTCCCCCAAAACACACATCTCGCCGGGGCCGGGCCGGGCCAGGCGCTGGCGGGGCTCACCGCCCGCGTACCGAGGTGTGCAGTGGCCTCTGCTGGTGTGCGCACCGTCGTCCGCACCGTCCCGCTCGTACCAGCCGGGAGGACCTCGGCGGCACCGGCAGCCGCCGCCGATCGGCTCCCCCCCTCCTTCGGGCCGACGCGATAAGGGCGCCCGTTACCCACCCCCACCCCACACGGCAGCTCCCGCAGACCCCAGGGCCGCGCGCTCGCCCTCCACCAGTGCCCCCGGACGCTCCCTCCCGCCGGGACCCCCCCTCCCCGCCACGCCGCCGCCGCCGCCCCCTCGGCGCCCGCCGCCGCCGCTGTCAGGGTTTCGGCCAGCTCCTTACCTGCGAGGAGGCTCTGGGAGCCGCTCCGAGCGGCGGCGCCGGCCGGGTCCGGCTGCCCGAGAAGAAGGGCGATCCAGAGGGAACCGAGGAGCCGCCGGGCTCTCCCCGCCGCCATCTCTCCGCTCCCCGCGCCCGGCAGCCGGGCACCCAGCGCCAGCCCCTCCCCCGGGGGGGGCTCCTCCTGCCTGCCCGCCGGCCTGGGGCGCGCTCCCTGCGGCACCCCGAGGAGGAGGCGGCCCCTCGGCCGGGCGACGGAAGCCCAGGCAGCCACCCCGGAGAGCGACCGGCAAGGAGGGCGGGCGGGAGCGGCCAGGCTCACTCCATCGCGGGCCGGTCCCGACGCCGGGCTCCAGCCGCTGCCTTCGCACGGTGCCAGAGGGGCGCTCGCTGCGCGCTGCGCTCCTCCCCCTCGCTCGCGCCCGCCCCCACCCACCGCCCGCGCGGGACCGCCCCCCGCTCTCTCCCCCCTCCCCCTCCGCGTGCACCCGCGCATGCGCCCTCGCGCTCCTCC